>JBDJHY010000116.1:14721142-14740120 GCA_039654485.1 Withania somnifera | reverse complement strand
TGGTGATTAAGGGGACTTATTCTTCTTCTCCAAAATCATCTTTATCTTCTTAAACCTCTTCAGTTACTTTAAAAACAACAAAAAAAAAAATTCATCTAATCCTCTTTTGTTCAGATGGACATTCCCAAATGCAAAAAGATATTCCCTTAATTCATCATAGATGAAATCATTTATGTTCATACTTTTAATAGCTAAAACCTTTGCATGCCACTACTGAGGAAGATTTCTAGAATGTGAGTGATTTGAACAAATGCGGAATAAACCTCTTCTGCTTCTTTGAGTTTACCAAAAATCTTGCTAAATCTAGCAAGCATAGTTTCAATTGATTCTTCCTCCTTCATTTAAAATAATTGATACTCATAAACTAGAAGGTTCATGATAGTTTCTTTCACTTTGTCAATTCTTTCACAAGTAATTTTTAATTTATCTCATATTTCTTTGGTAATTTTGCAAGTTGATATTTTTTCACATTCTTCTCCATCAATAGCATTATACAAGACATGTTAGCCTTTGAATTTATTTGAATGAGCTCCATCTGTTCTTCAGTATAATTTTTCAGTGATGGAATAGTTTCAGTTAAAGTTTCTCGCTTGTTAGTATTCCTATCATCTTTCTTGGTTGGAAGGATTGGGAAGTCCCCCAACTTGATGACTTTCATATCATAAGAATTTGATGAAACTTTTCAGCTTTATTTTTTAATGAAAAAATATATCTCATTGAAATAGGGAGATTTTGTCTAGAAAGTTTCTTTTTGAAATAGTGCTCCGGCAATGTGTTGAGTTATAATATTTTCTCACTTGTTGTTAGGCAACATTGTATGAGATATCACTCTGATATCTATTAAAAGTGTAAGAGGGGAGAGTGAATTGTTATTTTTTTTTCTCTTTTTACTTTTTTACTTGACTATTCTACTCAGTCAATCGAATGCAATTACTAAAATACTAAAGAAAGTCAGAATTAGAAGTGCTAAAAAAGTAAAGTTGCACACAATACTTTTATACAATTTCGGATCCAAAATGAATTTTACACCAGTCCAGTTAAATCGCAAGAGAATTTTACTAGTTCTTTTTATGTTTACAAACTATTTGTGTATAATTTCTACGTCTACTCTTTCTTTATGTTTCTCTCTGTTTCTTTAGTAATACATATTCATCGAATTTTTTTTCTCTTTTTTATATACACAATAAATTTGTCAGAACTATATATAATGCTTGATAAAACAGAGAATTTTTTTATAGTAACTAAAAGGATAATTTGTTCTTCCTTCTTTAAAGGACCGTTGAGGAGGTGGGACAATCCAAAAGACATGATCCTTATAAAAAGACAATTAATATTATTCCCTTTCAAAAAATTAAAAATGACTTATTTAAGACTATTGTGATATGCAAATCAATAATGTTTGCCAATCTCTTCAAAGAGATTTTCTATCTGTTGGAATGGAGTTTTGATCGTCGTTTGATTGCAGTCTTTCTAGATTTTAGCCTTGAATCTTTAATCAATATTCTCTTTCCATACTTGGCTGCTTTGTGTTTATAATTTTGTAGAAAACTTGTACAACATTCTAAAATTAAATGATTGTTACTTTCTTCAAATCGATGGAATATTCTCTTTCAAAAAAAAAATATACGGTAGACTTGATTCTCCTTTCTTAAGTAACTTGTTTTTCTCATTCCTAAACGTTTGGTGCTGAATTTGATCTCCCCTTCTGTATTTTCCTGCAATATAATTATCAAGCATCAAAATTAGAACACTAACAGGTTATTATTGAGTCATAATTATTATTATTTACACTTAATTAAAAAAAATATATAACGATACTTCATAATTTATAGCAAGAATAATTAAAAAAATTACTTTCTAATCTTTCCCAGATTCTTTTGTTAGAACAGTTTAAGTAATTCATCCAAGAAAGCAAATAAATTATTAAGCAATTATACATGCTATAAAAGAATGATAGAAGATGCTAACCTTATTCGATTATAAATAATTAACCGAAGAAAACTTGATTTTCTAAACATTGAAGATTTCTTTTCCAGTTTTTTTTTTTTTTTTTTTTTTTTTTTGATACGGAGAGTAAGAAAAAAAAATCATCTTTTCTGATTTAGGGATCATGCCTTTGAAAGAATCTAAAGTAGTTTTTCATGTTAAAAGGCACCCTTTCGATAATTATTCCTCAAACTTTTAATGAGTTTCTAACTATTTAAATAAAGTCATATTAATTGATATTCACTTTTATATTTAAATATTTTAATACTCAGATCATAAAATTAACTCATGTAATGATAGTATATCTATAAATAAATATAGTGAGTATATAAATAGAAATTACTTAACACCTTTCTCCCTCCCTCTTTTTCTCACCAAACAAACCCAAAGTTGTTAACTCCATTGACAATTATTAAAAGGTTTGAAATATTGAATTCAAGATTTTGATATTGTGTAATTGTCTTTATTGGGATTTAGTGTTGTTGCAGATAATTGAGAATATCTTTTGAAAATTGTATGTCAACTTTGAGGTTATTTGATAAAAAAAACTAAAGCTGATCTGAGTGGGAATTTCAGAGGGATAATAATTAACATTTAAGTTGTATATGTATGTTGTTTGTATGCTCAATATATCTGTAGAATACAATGATATATACATAATAATGTAATATATATTTTTACCAATTTGTATATCTTTTATAAAAAAGATAGTGACACTAAAAATCAAATTTAGCATTAAATTGTATAACTTTTAGTTTTATTTTGGTAAACTACATAATACATAGTAACCTTCTAAATATATATATGAAAACATGTTAAATCATTCAGATATATGATTAGATACAGATATTTTATGTAGTCATAATACATGCTATGTATCTTAAATTATGTATTGCACTCAAGTTATATATCGCGACCATCCATATATACCGCGTTTAAAAAAATTATTTATTTAGTAATTTTTAAAAAATAATGGGATAAAAAGTAAAGATAGTAAGAATTTCTGGCTAATTATGTAACTTATCCATTTTATGTTGAAAACATTACATGATGTAATTAACTTATATTACATATTTTATCATTGACAATCACAATTTTGTAGCTATATCCTTAATGAAAGGGCCCGAACAAGTGATAGGGTTGAAAACCATTTGGGCCCAATACACTTGCAGTTTCGAGCACTATATCTCCATCCTCCAACCCTAATGAAGCTCTCGCCGCTCATTTGCTGCACTCTACTCCACTCCACTGAATTATATAACACTCAAACCATAATTAAACAAATTAGTTTTTCTAATCGAGCTTTATAAATAGATATCTGTAAAATGTTCTTTACATTTGCTAAAAAAATTGTGATTTTTGGAGAAAGATGGCCAGTGATGACAAAAATATTAGCACGAGCGGCAACAACATCCTTTTTTTGCGCACCTATGGTTGTTACCATGGGGTTGTTGCTGCTATGAATAACGTGCCAATATGCTAATCTGAGGCCTTTTTCTCATTCTTTTATGTCATGGTAATGCATATTTATAGTTTTAATCTAATTATTCAGTTGCAATTTCTGATGCTTTGTTATTGATGTTAATTTTGTGTTAAGCAGTTATTTTTGATATTGTTTGATATGACCTATTTCTCATGAGCTAATCTAAGGTCCTCTATAAGATTGTAAGATGACATATAATATGTATTTTATACTTTAATGTCCTAAATTGGATTAGAGATTAGAGATGGTTGTTGTAGTTGTAGAATCCTCCACTTCCTGTTTGGTTATAAGTTTTTGAAGTTAGAAACTTGAAATTAGAATTTGAGTTTTTGGAGTTGTGATTTTTGTAATTTGTATTTGGACGGGGTGGTTTGGGCTGTCTTTCTTCTACCGCATCAGACATAGTAATCTTGCTACGATCAAAACATATGCTAGACATGTTTAATTGGGTGAAAATTTTGAATTAGATAATCTCATGATGTTATTATTATTCAAATAAGAATCCTCATAATTATAAATTTGACTATTACTAGTATTAATATTATTATAACTTGCCCTTTGAAGCGTGAGGAGATTTTATGTCTATTGTTGATTGGAGGGTCTTTGAATTTTTGTTGCTTTCTATGGATCTTTTATCCTAGTGAGTTTTATGTTATGTGAACTCCAGTTTGCTTGATCTGTATAGTTGATTTTGTTTTGTGGGACTATATTGAATAATGCTATTATTAAAATTGTGTTTGAACATATATCTTACTTGAAAATAATTTTAAAGTTTGTGAATTGAAAGTCTTTAAAAATCCAAAAATTGATCTTATTCAGCTTTTGGTAATATAAAATATTAAAAGATTAAATTTTTAAAATTCGATCAATATTCATAAATAAATTTTAAAATAGAGTCAAGAGGTTGAAAGTTTAAGTTAATATTAGATAATGTACATTCAAGGAATCTCGTTCCCTTTGGCAGCTGCTTGATGACTCTTAACTCCCAACCTCTTGGTTGGAAGTGAAGGGTTGTTTAATCTGCTCTTGTCTTTATGTTGTTTGGATCATTGAAAGTTTTTATCTTGTATGTTTTTATTTTGATATTTTTTTGTCTTAATAATTTTGTTTAGGCATTGGATGTGAAGGTTATTTATTGTTGTAGAAAGTTTTAGCAGCCATGATATTTGGAATTCATTTCCTTTATGGTAAGTAGAAATGTCCCTAGTTAAATATCCTAATTCTGGCCCATAATAAAAAAAAACAAAATTTCATAAATAATTAAGAATTAATAAATGATAGTAGGATAATCATATAACTTTTTTGTTATTATAATTAATAGATATTTATAATTAATTGTAAAGCTTAAAATTATTTCACAGAATTTTTTTGAAAAATTAAATTTTTTTATTCAAGCTGAAGTTGTCCGTGTGATCTTTTGTATTCATAGATAAATATTTCATTTCATCTATAAACATCAAATATTTTACTTTTTTTTATTTAACTTTTTTAAATACAGGACAGATTTAATAGTATATTTAAAAATGTATGGCCGTCAAAATTCAAGACGTATATGTTTCGAACATATTTGAAAATATATATACAAAGATACAAAATCGTTATGGTAAGAAATTGAAATTATATATACATTTGGATCATATATTTACAAATATACAAAATTACACATAAAACGCATTTTAATTATAGAATTCAATACTTATACGAAAACATTTGGATCATGTATAGTACAAAGTCGTTGTTATAAGAAACTGAAATTGTATGTACATTTAGATCATGTGTGTATAATTATACAAAAAGCTCTGAACAAGATCAGAAAATTCTTAAACAATTTGTATATACATTTGGATCATTGTTATTGAATTATACGAAATTGCACCACTCGGAAGAAAATCAGAATTATACAATTATACATTTGAATCGCAACCAAATTCAAAATGCAAATATCTCTGCAGTGAAGATCGCTACAACGGCAGATCCAGCAACAACTACTCTGTTCAACGAAGCAGTGTGAAGAGATTTGGTCGAAAATCGATAGGAGTAACGTCGATGAATGACAGAGGAAAAGCAACTGTATCAAGTGCAACGGTAGGTGGAAATGAAAGTGGAGAATTATCAGAACCAGCAGAAGGAGGTATTGAAGAAGCAGAACCGGGTGTTGAACCGGCGATGGCGGAGATGGAACTATTTGGGTGGAGCTTAGGGGATTTGGGAGAAAGAGCTATTTGGCTAATTAATTTGAGTGGAGTGATTTTAAGTTTATTTGGAGGGAAAGATTTATAGAACAAATTGGATATAGGTTGAGTTTTATCTATGCTGGTTCCACTTAAAATTTAGCTACTTAATTAAAAGTGTATTAGATATTAATTATTTTAATCAAAAGCATAATGTTTATTCAAAGCTATGCCGATGTACTTACTAAAGTAGGATTAGGTAGTTTTAATTGCTTTTACATTATGTTGGTTGAGTTTAAGGTATGGATTACTGCAGAGAATAATGCGCTGGTTCTCAGTGATATTTAAAATTGTTTATGTATACTTGTTTTATCTATGAATATATAACAGTGTTTGATTCTCTAAGATCAGCCACATGATTTAAATAATGATAATTTTATTTTATTTTATAAGTGGTGTTTTAGGATACGATCTACACTAATTTAATTTTATTTTGCGGGATAAAAATATTATTTTTAATAAATTCTTACTTAAAAAGAGATATTATCGAAAAACATGACAATAAAACAAAAAAATTTAAAAATAAGAAACTATATGACTACTATGAGCTTATTTGAATTAATTTATTTTAAATAAATATTTACCTAAATAATATATTATAAAAAAAATATTACCTTAGATAATGTTATTTTTATTTTATTATAGATCATAACCTACTTTTATCCTTAATAATTGATTAATTCTTTTTCACATATACTTTCCTCATTCCCTCCAATTAAATCCCCTTGTAACTCTCTTCATCTCCTCCTCTTCGTTCAACCTCGTCGGATATAGATTCTCTGGCAAACAAAACAACAAACAGCAAATACCTCAACTCTCATTTCCTTTCTTACCTCTACAACACCACGAAATAGACCCACCAACAACCAAATTGAAATTTCCAAACTTCAATAAAAAGTTACGAGTTCCGGCGAGCTTCATAAAAATCACTGATGGATGGTCCCTTTTTTCCTTTCTCTTTCATGTTAATTTTAATTTTATTATACAGCTTATAACCCTATTGTCATTCAAATTTGGCCCCAAAAAACTCTCTCTAACGATGGTTCATCTTTTCCGACAATGACGACAAATTGTTTGGATGGTAGTTTAGGTTGTTTTGGTTGTGGGATTCGTCGAAAATGAAAGGAAAAGAGGACATGAGTCTGTTGATTGGAGAAGGAGAGAGGTGGAGGAGTTGTGGTGGTGATGATCGGTTTTCGATGTGGTAAGTGTAGGAACAGTGCTGTGGGTGTGATGGAGAAATGACAGAAGTAGTTCATTCACCGAAATTGAATTTTTCGATGTTGTTGTTGTTATTTTTTATTTTTTATTTTTTTTATTTTTTTTAAGGGTTGATGTTAAACTCTCTCTTATTTTTTTTAGTGTCCTTTGAATGCCTTAACGGGTTCTTACTCCCTCCTTAACATTCAGTGCCCAGGCACAATCCAAGTAAACCCACAACACCAACACCAAGGATGACCTTATAATCAGCAACAATTCTTGCTGCTGTCAGGTATCGATCCCACACCGGGTGTAAAACACACTGCAAGAGGTGGACCCGATGATCCTTGAGCTAAGCCTTATGGACGGTGATGTTATTATTGGTCTGATGGTGTGATTGAACAAAAAAAAAAAAAAAAAAAAAAAAAAAAAAAAAAAAAGAGATGATGCTTTGAAAGTGTACTAAAATTATATTAACTATAGTTGTAATACAATTCAATTCAACCTTATATACTGGTATTAACTCGATAGTTATTATTTGTAAATATATATGATATAATTTTTTTTTTATTAATGATGTTAAAAAGCATTATATTTGAATTTTAAATATTCAAATATTATTCAAATTAGTTTATGTATTCATACATTAAACTTATATTAAAATCTATTATATATTTATTCAACTGATTTTGCTATTTTTGGTAAGAATAGGCTAAAATCTGTAAGTTTAAGTTTTATTATAATTTGTAAATAAGGCTTTATAAGACATTATTTATGTAAAAAAAAAATATTTTAGATGCTATTAAGTTAAAATAGCTACTTTTTTTTCGTTGCTTGGCCCGTATGCTAAAAATAAAAGTTTCATTTTACTTGTTTATTTTAGCAAATCAAGATAATTTTACTACTTTTTCTTATATTATTCTTATTATTAAATAATTACATGGAGTAGTACTAGTTAAATTTAGAGTTCCAAAACACCATTAAAAAGGTCGATTTAATATAAACGCCCTTCATTAAAATTTTCTGAAGAAGTGTCTAGTCAACAAAGGTCAAATAAAATAAAGTAAAAAAAGTATTAATGACCTTTATAATGTTTGAGTAGGATAAAAAGTATTTTAAAGCACTAATTTTTAACCCAAAATAATAAAAATATGTCAAAAGTCATAAATTTAAATTTCTAACTTACGATTATATGCCCATCAAGCTATAATACTTCTGATAAGCAGAAGCAAAGAGGAGGCTAGTTTTCTACCTCTCCCACATAAAGTGTGATAATATTCAGTTACCTACTAACCTTTTATCATAATCTTCCACCCTCAAATTCTCTTATCTATAATCATTTCCTTTTGTCAGTCGAAATTATGTCATGTCCTATATAATCAATCACCTTTTTCGCTTTTTGTCTTACTTCTACCTATCCTAATTCTTGCTAAAATTAACCTCTGGCGCTTACTCACTGATGTATGAGGGCATTTGTACATCTTCTCTTCACATGTTTGAATTATATCAAATGTACATCTCTCATTTTGTCTACCACGAAGGCTACTCCACCTTATTGCTCCTAGTCTTGTTTTTGCTAGTCCATACATATATCTAAACATTAATTTTTTTCTATTTTTATTTTCTAAACGTGCGAGTTCTTGACTAGCCAACACTCCATTTTATATAACATAACTAGTCTAACAATCACTATATAAATTTACCTTCAAGCCTTGTTGAACGTTCCTATCAGACAGTACTTCAAAAGGAGAGCCTCCATTTCCCCACCCCCTCCAATACGATGGGTAACATCATCATCATCAATCTTTCTGTTTTCGTAGATTATTGATTCTAGATACTTGAAATTTTTCTTCTTCAATATGACTTGTGCATCAATCTTTCTATACCTACTCATGTGTAATATTACTCAACTTGTACTCTCGGTACTTTACTTTAGTCCTACTTAACTTGAAATGTTTACACTCTAGAACATGTTTTTAGACTTCCAACATATTTTTAATTATATGTACAACATGTATGTCTCGTCATACTATGTCATCTATAAATAATATATGCTATGACACTTCCCCTTGAATATGCCGTATCAATTCGTCTATCTTAAGGCAAATAGGAACATGCCAGGTGTTGACCCCTCGTGCAATTCTATCACGTTTGGAAAGTGTTTTGAGTTACCTTCAATTGTTTGAATTCGAGCCTTAACTTTATCGTACATAATTTCAATTGCGCTTGTATAAGCGACAAGAACACACCTCTAGATTCAAATATCTCGAAGGACATCTTTAAAACATTATCGTAAGCCTTTTAAGGTCAATAAACTATATGTGCAATGCTTTCTATATGTCCCCTATTTACTCCAAAATTTCCTCATAAATTTCTTACGTTGACCATGTATATACAGTAATCTCATGATATAATGATGACACCATAGATCGTGCAAATTGTTGAGCCACAGAGTTATACTTGGTGGATTTCCCAGCGTGCAGTTTGGTCTCTCGGTTTTGGAACAGAGCTTCAGAGACCCACTTCGATTTGCTATTAATTGGTTTTGTTCAATAGCAGACCCTTTTGAATTAATCTGGCAGTTCGCGTAGCTGTCGGCAGCTATATAAAAAGTGATGAATTAATATCACGTATGATTATTGATCTTTACTACTATATAATGTAATAATAGAATCGTAAAATTATTTTTTTACATTTAAAGTAAGAAATTTTCTTGATATAAGAGTATGGTTTCAAATGCAATTTTCACATTATAGTAGTTTAGTTTTATCTACCATGAAAATAAGATAAGAAATTTTGTCAACTATAATAGTAAAGTCACCTTCATGGATATCTATTGGATAACTTTGAGAATCATTGAAAGGTCACAAATTGAACTGTACTGGTGTAATAGTAAGTAAGGTCATAGAAAGGCCTACTTGAAAACGATAACATCACCTTATTGGATAACTTTGATAACCATAAAAAAAAATATATGAAATATCTGATAGGGTTCTTTCAGGTTATTATAATTAATAAATTTATAGAGAAATTTTAATGTAATTGATAAAATTATTGTTCCATGAGAAGATCACAGGGTTAAGTCATGAAAATGATCTTTTACCGTGACCCTTCATGAATCTCGCGCATAAACGAAATTTCAGGACACCAGCTTATCCTTTTTCAGAATGAATAAAGTATATAAATTTATTGTTTTAATAGGTAAATTACTTGCTTTAACGTAACAAAAAGTAATATGTTATTTTTTTATACGACGATATATTAGTTTTACACTAATAGGTAACGTAACAAAAAGTAATATGTTATTTTTTATGGGACTATATATTGGTTTTACACGATATCAGCAAAGATTGTGTATTTAAAAAGACTCTAGTATTTCCACTAAAGGGTGTGTACCCTTTTGGTTCTTACTCTTGTCTGTAGAACGTTGGAAGGCTGAACCAAAAGAAATTTTTATTTTGACATATGCATACTTAGAATTTCAAGAAGCTGAATATGAATCTAAAATATAAATTTAATCAATTTGACCAATAAATTCATGTCACTGAATCTATTAAAATTTTAAATATATAGCTATATTTTGTATCAAAAATACAGAGAACAATTGAACCCATTAATTATATGCTTTTCATCCGCTACTAATTTTAGTGAAAAAAATATATTAATTTAAATACAAAAAGTGCACCAATAACCAATTACAAGGAAACATCCGATCATTAGTGCATTATATGATACTTTAAACGTGAGTTCATATTTAAATATATTTTAAAAAATATAATGCTACTATAATATATTATCTAGTGAGAAAAGCACGGTCCATGTGAACCCACGTGACCTCCCCTAGATAGCTGCTGCTTATAACGAGTTGTAGTAGGTGTGTGAACATTAACTGAGTGATGCATTTTGTTTAAAAGACAACAGTATTTGAAGTTACATCCAAACATCAGAATGTTAACCATAAAATGTTTTAAACATTTGTTTGAAGAAAAGGACAAAAAAGAGCCCATGTTTACAATCTCCCGCTCTTTTACATCTAATTGAACGATTTGTCGTTCAAATGAAATATTTTTTTTTTATTTTTGGGCTTAGCCATCAATCTTATGCATAGGGGGACATAAGTTCTTTAATAAGAGCAGAGGGCACAACTTGTGAGATACTCCAAAAAGTTGTTTGCCGCGAGGGACAACAATTAAAGACTAACACGAAATAAGAGCAAAGGTGCAAATGACCCTTGTTCTTATTTCTTACTGCAAAACTGGTTCAAGTGTCAGCAGACTAAACATTGGTCTTTTATCCCTGTGGATTATGCGTCTTGCATAATGCAATCACATTTAGGCATTACTGCAGAATAGAGAAACCACGCTTACGACTTAAGTCAGCAGTAAGCAAGAAGCATAGCACGTAATACGTGAATAGAGCAAATGCGACGGGTTCAGAACCCACAACTGGACAAAATTTCAGAAATGAAAGCATTTCCACTCAGGAAGGAGACAGGTTACATGTAAATCACAAGTACAGTTCAACATTGAGCAACCGAAATTATAAGTTAGATGAACCAAACTGTAAAGCATTCCCATCTATTTACAAACCGAGAAAGGAAAGCGTCCAAACACATGAAAAATGGGTGATTTTCAACAACATATCTACTGCAATTTAACTGGGCATTGGTTCAATAACCAACGTAAATAGGGTTAGTGCAATCTCCAATCTGAATACCTCAGTACTTACTTGCAGAACCTGCATGATTCAGTCTACCGATCATTACACTTAAGAGAGGACAAAATGGTTCATCTGTAATACTAAGGATTTCACAAATGAGAGACACATCAATCTTCAATACTGCTCAATCGAGTAAATGAAAATATAAAAGCAAGCACATGACACCAAATGAGGATTTTTTTTTATTTTTTTTATTTTTTTGAGAAAAAGGTTACAGCAGAAGTACCTTTGCCTCATCATTCGCAGGCAATTTTGGTGTCAAAGCTGCTGAGGCAGATTGCAAATGCCTGAAATGCAGAGATAGGATACTGATAGTCCATGGTGAACACATCCTCTCCCACTTTCCCAAATTGGAGAATAACATTCTCATGTTCCTGTCCAGCTCCATCACCCCCGAGAGAAGCAACTAGCTGAAAGTTTTTTACAGAAGCAACTGTTACCCGGCCATTGAAGTTAAGACACCAGCATTGGAGTTGCTCATGCCACCTAGGAGCTTTGTTCTTTAAAGTTAGAACTTCATCTTTTGAACTGAGTAAAGGTCCGGATAAAGAATTATCCATGCGAGTTGATTTTGATCTAAAAAAGGGGAGGGAGGGAAAGGAATCTATATTCACAGGAACAAATTCTGTTTGCGTAGGGGCTAAACCCCCAGGTTCAATAGCAGAAGCCGGAATTGAGTCCATGATACACAGCATCCTCCTAGGACCCCTGACAAAAAAAAAATCTATTACAATTGGCAAGTGAAAGACAACCGCCCATTTTAAATCAGTAAGACAAGTAGCCATTGTGTTCTCAACCTCTAAAAGTGTGATATTCTTACGACACCAAAAACCTATTTAATTATTCGAGTTTCCTGTTTTGGTTGCACAAAGAAAAAAAAAACACTTTTAATATGAACTGCACCAAGAGTATTTCCTTAATTGGAGAACCCTGTTGATAAAAGCACACAAAAGGAACCATCTCTTACCTAGACCCCAGGACATTCAACTCGTATGAGATGTGAGCTACAGGATAGTTGCCAGTAGGAATTCTTGGGGAGATTTGCTTCATCCCAACAAACCTAGTAGAGCGGCATTTACTGACTTTAGCTCCTGCATTAGGGGGTTGTGCATCATAGATGGTGAACTTGGTCCCCAGGAAGTTGGATCTGTTACAAATACAAAGTTCAGTAAGGAGAATGCAGTCAGCAAGACGACTCTTAAAGTAGGAAATGACATTAGCGCAACAAACCTCAGCTTCCCAATGTAGGTGCTGCTACCCTTGGAAACATCTTCAGCATTTAAAGAAATGATGTAATCAGTGTATGTTGGCCATCTACACTTCCGAGCAGCAAGAAGGAACTTACCATCATCGTTAGAAGCTGTGTGAAAACCAAAGTAGTGAAGGTCAACTAATATCATTTAGCCTGAATAATGTAAGCAAGGAAACCCTATGTAGGTGCAGGTATGAGCAAACAAAAATCTCTTAAGGCTCTGATTGCACCAAAAAGCTACACCGAAAAGGAAAAGAGGGAAAATACAAAAGGCTTAATACATCTAGCAAGAAAGAAGTGAAAATGAAATAAATGATTTCTCACCTTCATTTAAATTAAGGTAGAGGTGATATGTCTGTGAGTTGCGGTTCCTTCTGATGAAACATTGAATAAGATTGTCTCTAGGACCAGGCTGCAGGAAGAGGAGAAAGTGAGCATTCACTATGATTGTAACTTGTTAAATTTTGCAAAAAGATAAATATTGCTCCAGTTTGCATACTTTTCACTGGTAAATGGTAAATAGGTACACAGGATAGTAAATGTTAGAGAACAATATATAACAGCAGATATTGATTTTGTGCAACAACTGGTTTTGTGCAATTAGCAAAATATCATTCCAAAAATCTCTTAGGTTGAAGAATTTTTCAATCCTTGGTATATAAAGTATATACTGAGCATATTGTATTCATATACTATAATCATCCCTTTTCATGGTTGTTGCAATAATTGTTCCGTCTGTTTGTTCTCTACCTCCCTCCTACCCCCTCCCCCCTCCCCTTTCGAGCATTGAATGCATAATCAGTTGATAATTATTATTTACCAAAGTTAATTGTTGTAGAACATGGCACCTTTCCAAATGCTGCTAAAGTTCCAGTTGGATTTACTCTAGCGCAAAATAGACAAAAAAAAACCCACCTTGGAAGTTGAGAATGACTTCCACACTTGTTCAGCAGAATCTTCACTTAAGTGCATAAGAATGCACTAGGTTGCAGGTCTATAGTTATTTATGCTGATGGTCATATAACATGTTACTGTAGATAACCATGCTATGCATGGATCCTTTGTTCTAGCTAGTAGCAACTAAAGTAAGGCCTAACAACAATCATAACCAAAAATTTATCATGAGTGAAGCATACCATAAAAGTACCTTGAATATGCTCCAGATTGATCTAAAGGGAACATGAAAGTTCAATGAGAATGTAATATAGGTTAAAAGATCTCCTATCTCTTGCTGAGAATAAAAAATTAATAGATCTACAGGTGTACTAACTACTGAGGATTTATGAGGTATGCTATGTGGTTCAAGCTAAATTATGGTTACAGCTATTTACTTCGATATTTCAACTGGAGTAACCACCACTTCCAATAAGGAGAGTACGATTTTGTCTTATTTTGCTCTTTGTAACTTTCTTTTCTTTCTGAGTTCTTTCATATTTGCATTCATTCAATATCCTATATCATTTGCATATCCAAATCCTCAAAGGAGTGACTGAGTGCTTGAGCATAGAAGTAATGACCTAGAGACTCCAAGCTTGAACCCTAACTACAACACTCATTTTGATCTCATCTGAAAGCTGGAGCAGGACAATTACTGGCACTGTTCTTGCCGGCTGCAGCAGGCTAGCAGTGGATTAGCCAAAGTGCAGGCAAGCTCATCCAACACTCAACCACTCAAACTCGTAAAACTCCTGTTCATTCAGACAGGAGTTTGGGAAACTTTGTTCCTCAGTCAAACCCTAAGTAGCCAGAGTTTCAGATGTAAAAAAGGACAGAGCAAGATCCCAGTATTTGTTATTTTGAATATGATGAGTGAGCTTTCAAGAATTTATTTCTCTTCCAGGAATCAGTACCCACAAAAACATGCAGCATTTCCCCCTTGATCCTGATGTTGCAAGAATGTACTAGCTTGTTTTTAGTTTTTTAATGTACTAGCACATACTTAGTTAATCAGCCTTCTTTTATAATAATAACAACAACAACAACAGACCCAATATAATCTCACGGGTGGGATCTGGGGAGGGTAGTGTGTATCCAGACCTTGCCCTTACCATGGATGGTAGGGAGGCTATTTCCGGTAGACCTCGGCTCAAGAAGAAATGAAAAATAAGCACTAATAACAAGCAGTACAACAGCAAGATAATAAGATAGACGAAATAAAGTAACAATCAGGCAGCTCTTCCACTCTATTCAGAAATAGTGGCACTTTGATGTCTATTTATCAAACATAATGATAATTTGGCTAATTATCCAAATCTAGCAATAATTCTGAAATTCGTCAGTGATACAACGATTCACACTGTATTAGTGCATCACTTATACTTTATAGGATACATTTGTATCGTCACCAGAAAATCACCCCAACTATCGCCATAAATTTAAATCTCAGTCCTAGATACAAACCAGTAATATTCTAGATACAATCTAGTTATCAGTTCGGATGATACAGCCCAAAAACATTCCAAATAAAACATATCTACCATCTAGCTACAACTTCAAGAATCACTTGTATCAATAGTTACCAGCTTTTATCACTTGGTACTCATTCGCTCTAATTTCACTTATATTCATTCGCTCTAGTTTACCTTATATTCATTTTCTCTATTGTACTAATTATTACGAGCTTGTATCACATGTTTTTCAAGGGTTTAATTTTGGAGAGTTGGTTTTTTCAAGGAAAAGATGATGGCATCTTTTTTGTTGTGCAGTGGTGAGATGGTGTCTTTTGGATTAAGGAGATACCGGGTGGGAATTCTTATACCTAAACACAGTAGGCCCCGTGAGTAGTCGAACAAATGAGAGGTTGTCGACGAAGGGGCCAACGATTGTGGTTGCAATAATCTGAAGGGTGCACAAGAACCCTTCAAGCTCGCCCACATGTTAGCTTGCTTGTACTATCGCTCGCCTGCCTAACATGCTTTCTCGCTAGCTTCTTTATAGAAAGTGCTACTCTAATCACATATTGCTAATGTAGTCTGAATTGCCTTGCAAGCGCTTTATCTATATGACAAGCCTACGTCCCCTTGGGATATTTATTTTGTTCTTTTTTTCTTTCTCTATTTCATTATTTGGAACACAAAATTGATGTGGGTGAAAAATTTAACATTTAAAGGAATTGAAAATTCGGATAGTGAAATTAAGGAATGTCTTGAAGAATTTTGATCTACAGAATTTTGGATTCAAAGTTGATGAAAATCAGAAAATGAGAAAAATAAGGAAAGAGAAGAACGAAGAAAGAGGAGGCAAAGGAGGGAGAAGAAGTCTAAATCAATAGACATCAACAAAGAAGAATAGGGGAAGGGAAGGACTGCGTGGAAGGGATGGGAGCTGCATGGAAGGAAAAAAGGAAGAGGCAAGAGAAGCGATAGGGTATATTTTTAGAAATTTGTCCTAGATAGGAAGGTGTGGAGAACGAGTATTAGGATAAAAGATAGAAAGTTGGGGGTAGTCTTTGTTGCTAAGTAGGTTTGATTTGTCTGTGTTTGGTGCTTAGGAGTCATAGTACCTTATGTGTAGTGTCTGGCTCCCGGAGTTTGGGAAAGTTGTTTCCTCTTGTAGCTTGAGGGTATTATTATTTGTTGATAGCGTTGCATTTGTTATTATCTTCTTTTTTTCTCATATTTTGTCATAATTATGCCCTTTTTTCATTGTTAGTAAATTATTGCCTTGAGCTGAGGGTCTTCCGAAAACAACCTCTCTAATTGATCTTAGGTAGTGATATGGACTACGTACATTCTATCCTTCCCAGACCCCATTATGTGGGAATATACTGGGTATGTTGTTGCTATTTTTGTTGTTGCTATAAAATCCAAAGTATAACTATGTTTAGTAATTTTTTTAAACTATCACTATAAAGAGTAATTAGAAGGCTCAACTTTTCTCTATCAAGTAACTATCCCTACTAAATATTGACTTCTAAGGCAAATTGGAGACTTCCTAAATGCCACACTTATCTCAACTAGTTGGTATCGCCTGCGTGAATAATCTACTTTTATTGTGTTATGTTTTTAGCTAAATCTGCACTAAATTCCATGAGATTGTAGTAATTTAAGGAGAACAAGAAGAAATTTAAGGACATGAGGTATGCGGGTAAATACAACAAAGAAACAATTATGACACAATCCCGTTTCGGCTAGAACATTATGTATACTCATTCCACTCTACCTGTACCCATTTCATTTCAATAAAAAATAGCTTGCTTATTAGAAAAATAAATACTTTTCTAATAACAATAGTAGATATAAACATCAATTATAAGGTTCATCATCAATGCAGATAACTACCTTCAATCAGACTAGCATACAGCAAAACGACGAGTCCTCCTAGAACTACATAACGTACACAACACGAAAGCAAAGGCATATACTGGAATACTAATTGCTTATAAGAATAACAGAAAATTCCCCTAGAACTATGTGACTTAAACAACATAAATGCAAGGGCATATACTGGAACATTAATAGTTTATAAAAATTAAGAGTCGAACCTGCTTCAACGAGATGGGGAACGTCAATTTCCCGCAAATTTCAGGTGTTTTAACAACTTCTTTCATAATTTCTCTCCAACTCCTACAAACACCAGCACAAGCAACCACATTTTTCCTCGGACACCAAGCAGAGTCAGATGCCTCAATCCTCATTAGGACATCTCTCAATAGCTCAGGTGGCATGTTCGCCCAACAACTTTGCCTTAAAGCATCGAGTGTCACAGTACAATCCTGAACCACCCTATGTGATCTAGAGCGAAATCCTTTTCGAGAAATGCTCCCGAACTCATCCTTCATGTCCTGAATCATACTCTTGAAGGACATTTTTAACACATATACTTCAGTAGATATAATAAACTACACAACACTGATTTCAAAATTTCCCTCAACAGTGAACTTCAAACAAGAACTCTTTCTATAATTACATACCAAAAAAAACAACGCCCAATGCAAACCTACACGTTTTCAAAAATCAATTTTGGATGGGAATTTTGCACCACACCCAAAATCCTCCTGCACCAGATCCTGTTTCTTGATAAACCCCAGAAAGTAAGTCAGCTCCATGTTGTACAATACACCATAAACACAGACCGAATGTGATAATCAGCCATCTCTAAAGCTAAAGCTCCATCCTTGATATACAAAAATCAAATCTTTGATAAAAAAGCTGCAACCTAGGATAAAATAGAGAAACCCTAGATACTAAACATAGACCAAAACTGATAATCAGCCATCTATAAAGATAAAGTTCCAATATTTGGCAAATAACAAATCAAATTTTGATTAAAAAGTTTCTATCTTGGATAAAATGGAGAAACCCGTATCAGTCATACACCAAAAAAGATAAGAGCAACCCCACCGAAGTGCCCCTCTAAATGAAAAAACTCAACACACCCAATTTGTATTTCTACACCAGGAATTCAACATTTGATAGGGAAGTGATCCATGATCAGGAGCTATACAGATCTAACAATCTTTGATAAAAAAAAGCTTCAATCTTGGTACATTGAATGTTCACAAAAACAGAAAGCTGAAATAGGTGCTAGAGTTTTGTGTCTGAAAATCATCTAGTATTAGAGGACTTTGACAGGAAGGAAGGAGTAGTAGAAGTAGATAGAAGGAATATAGGGGCGGTTAGGGTTGGTAGCCTTGGTTGAAAAATGTAAGCAATTTCTATTTTTAGTTTTGGGCTTCAGACAGGAAGTGTTGGTAGTGTACTCTGGCCTTTTGCCTCACATAGGCATCGGATCATCTCTGACACTTTCAAGCCGGGTTCGGTTCTTGATCCGCCAAGTTGGATGGATTCTTGGCCATGAGTTCTCTTTGGGCGGGATATATACGTGAGGAGAAAAAAAATGGTGAAGTAAAAATTTAGTTATATTAAGCAGGTTTAAAATTAAGTATATATCCATAATAATTAATATTTAATCTCTATACTCTATATAATGCACCAAGTAAAAGTATGCATCTAGTCACCTTATGTCAAAGATGGCTTCGTTACTGATAAGTCTCAAAACTTATCAAGGTAGTGATATGAGAATGCTTCGTCTAGTAACAATGAATCACGAGCGTAACCTGCAAAACAAAGCCCAGGGTGGTCCCCGGGGTCGTTCTCCGATACTTA
>JBDJHY010000116.1:14687513-14699806 GCA_039654485.1 Withania somnifera | reverse complement strand
CAACTAGGCTATGAACCATGAACTAAAATAACTAAACTAAATCAGTCAATGGCTCTCAATATTTTTCAACTCTGTATAGCTAAAATTGAAGAAAAATAACCCCTATTTATAGCTAAAAGTGGACGAAATTATGAAGTCCCAAAAGTAGTATGACTTGGACAAGTTTTCCTTCGTCCAATTTGAGTGCAAATAGGATAACTTTAAGAAGTTTCTATGCTGCCTTATGGAAGCTTCTTGGACGACCTCCTTAGCTTATTTTGAGTCAATTTTGTTCTCCTATATTGACTTAGATTGGGCCTACCTCCCTTGAGCTTGAATCTTTCATTATGCCACTTGAATCTTCCATTGGATCAATGTTTTGGGTTGATTTTTTCTTTCACTTGGACTGCCTTTGGCCGCCTACTTTAAATACTTCTTGAGCTTTAATTATTTGTATTTTTCAAGTCCAAATACTGTAAATTATCTCTTGGGCCTTGTACAATGTTTCCCATGCAGCCCACTTTTTCATCACAGCTTGAAAAACCTTCAATTCCTTAACTTGATTCCTTGTAAATGGTCTTGGAGCTTGATTGCTTTTCATGTTTGTTTGGTTGCCATCCATGCTGGTATCACAAGTAGTATGAAAAGCAGTGAGTGTTTTGATTTGATACATATGGATGTTTGAGGGTCCTATAAAACTCCAACTGTTGAAGGGTTCAAATATTTTCTAACAATAGTTTATGATTACTCTAGAATGACATGGGTTTATCTGTTGAGATTAAAGTCTGATATGTATGAAGCTATTCAGTATTTTCTAGTTTATATTCAAACTCAAGTCAATAAGACTTGTAGAACTGATAATGGTACAGAATTTCTAAATGATGCATCCAGTACTACGTTCAGAAAGTTAGGAATAATACATGGGAGGTCTTGTGCTTATTTTCCTCAGCAAAATAGAGTTGTTGAGATGAAGCATAAGCACATACTTGAGGTGACTAGAGCTCTTAGACTTCAAGCCAATATACCTATTAAATTCTGGGGACAATGTGTACTCGCAGCTGTATATATTATTAGTAAGGCTACCTTCCTCTATAGTTGCATCTTCTCCTTATGAGTTACTTCATAAAAAGCAGTCTTAATTATTCCATTTTAGAGTGCTTGGTTGTTTATACGATGCGAAGATTATTCCTCAGAATGATAAGATGCAGTCTAGATCAAAAAGAGTTATATTCATGGGATACTCAGGAAGTTCAGAAAGAATATGTGTTATATGATCCTTCAAATAGAATTTTTTTTTGTCAGAAGGGATGTTATATTTAAAGAAAATGAGTTTCCTTTTAGAAATACAGAACCTGATGCACCTCTCTTTACTACTACTGATATGTTTCTTGATGACTCACTTATGATAACAACTCAGAATGTACTAATATACATGATAATGTTTCTCATGAGATAGATCATACATCTGAATTCCAACAAGTAGACAGTGGCCAAGACTCTCAAAATCAACTTTCTAAGGCTCAGTCTGATCACTCTCACCTATCTACTGAAGTTTAAGCTCCTACAATTACAATTCCTGCTCCAACAAGGACTTCATCCAGAACCAAGCAACCTCCTATATGGATAAAAGACTTCATATCATTTAAATCATCTAATCATAAGCTTCCATGCAGTATTGCTAATTATGTGTCTTATGATAATATCTCCTCAAAATATCAGAATCACTTATCTGCTTTTTCTGTTATTTCGGAACCAAGAACATATAAAGAAGCTATACAGGATTCGAGATGGATAAATGCTATGAAGGATGAAATTCAAGCCCTCCAAGATAGCAAAACTTGGGAAATTATAAGTCTTCCAGATGGAAAAAGGTCAATAGGAGTAGCTACTGCTACTGCTGCACTACTTCTACTGCTACTACTGCTTCTACTACTGCTGCTACTGCTACTGCTGCTGCAGCAGCAGCAGCAACAGCAGTAGTAATTGAAGTAGTTGACACTTGAAGTTGCAGCAGCAACAGTAGTAGTAGTAGTTGAAGTAATTGACACTTAAAGTTTCAATCAAGACCGTTCTGGAATTGTTGGGTTCCCTTTCATTTCAAGTAATTGCCTATGTATTGAAAAAGCTTATTAAAAGAAGGAGGAGGAGGAGGAGGAAGAGAAGAAGCACAAGAAGGAGAAGGAGAAGGAGAAAGGAGAAGGAGAAAGGAGAAGAAGGAGAAGAAGGGGAGGAGGAGAAGAAATTGGTGCATTGACACTTGAAGTTTCAATCAAGACCATTCTGGAATTGTTGGGTGCCCCTTTCCATTTCAAGTAATTGCCTATGTATTGAAAAAGCTTAAGAAGGAGGAGGAGGAGGAGGAGGACAAGAAGAACAAGAACAAGAACAACTATGACACGACAATATTTAAGTTGGATTCTGTAGTAGAATAATTAACTAGGATTCTGCAACTTCACGAAATACTCATATATCGAGTTATCAAGAGACGAGAATTACCAGCATGGACCTACCATAAAAATAATGAGATTTGATAGTCTCAGAGATATAATACAGATGACCAAATAAAATTAAAGGTATAGCTTATTACAACTCCAATAGTATAAAATCGACGAGGGAGTTTCTTGGGCTACACCTTCTAGTGAGTAGCTGGAAGCTCAGCAACAAGCAGTTGAAAAGTCACACAGCCATTTCACAGAAGCTGTTAATGAAAAGATCAAGTCGGCCCACGTCCAGCGTTTAGTCCCCCTTGGTATTATTGAAAATCAAGTGTCTTATTTTAGTATTTTATCTATAAAAAAAAAAAAAAAGTGGTCTTTTTGACTCCGCACTCTTCTTCACATATTCATTGAACAGTTTCGAAGAAGCAAGATGAGTGAACAAAGGTATATTAAGCACTTATAAGCATTTTCTCCATGTAGATTACAAACCCCTCAGCTTACCATCTAATTGTAGTTCCTTCCTATTAACCTATTCATGCTTAAGAAGACTGGTTACTAGCGTTCTGCCACGTTAAAAGAATTGCCTCTTCTTTTAGATAAGAATGTGAAGAGACACTAATTCTACCAACCAAGCCCAGTCAAATAAAATAGCTAGACCTTAAAAAAGGCAAATGTGAAACTAATGTTTCTTAAAAAGAAAAATCCCTCAGAATGATGTTACTCAAATACAGCTATTTGCGGTACGAAGAGGCATCTCCTTTACAAATTATTGTCAAAACTGAATCATGTCGATTACAAACATAAATAACAAAATAAATAAGTAATGAATCATGTTAAAGGGTTGTACACACTCTGGATTACATCGTCAAAATTTCTCTAAAGAGAGACTACATCCTTCCTACATGTGAAAAAAATGGGTGTCTAATGTACAAACCTCGGGATAGTTTTGCTCTTAACTTCATTTGTATAGAACATTATCCATGTTGGAGGCCAATCTTGCAAAAGCTTTGACAAAGGAGACAGCAAACTGAACACAGCCATACAGAGGCTGCATGGTCAATGTTGCCTGATCATCTGTGTTCTTTTTCCTGGGAAGTATGAAGGAACAATAGTCCCAAATGAGAAGCTTAGATTGAACTTCACATGTCATGATCAAGCCCAGAGAAACCCATGTAACCGAATTCTGAATTAGAAACTGGACAATCACCAAACTGGTATTAATCGGTTGCTTCATCTGGTCCGATGGAATCAATATATGGTTCCAAGAGATCCGACGATCTTTCAGCTGGAATGCCATAATCTTTAAGAATACTAGATGATGCAGATGAGGCGGCCTCCCTTTCTAGAACAACCAGAAAGTTGTCTTCAAATTCGAATACTAGATACTTATCCTTGCAAGCTGTGCGTATACAAATATGAGCATTTTAATGACTGAGTTAAAGTAACAAGGATCAAACGATTATCTATACCAACACTTACAATCCACGAGATGAGCCAAATGGTGAATGTTCCTAATTCGAGTCCCGTTCAACTTCAAGATCTGCCAAGAAATTGCTAATTGAGATTTCATTCAAGATATATAACAATATAAATGACTGAAAACGGAATTTTGATGCAACAACCAATTATTCTTCATGATTCAACAGGAAAGGTTTATAAAATCAAAGTGGAAAAATAAACTTGCCTGCTCATTGCTTAAATCCTCGTACCCAATATTCACTTCATTTGCCAAGACCTATAAGTAAAATAATGATTAGCAACACTGTTTCTTACTTAGAGTTAGCCTGTCAGCATCATAAAAGAGGTGGCATTGGGAAAACTAGTGAACTACGCTAAAACCTATTTACCCAATTTTTCACTTCCATGACATAATATTTTTCCCTAGCTCCCGTGCTCCCAGCTGTGTGACCAAAGTTCAAATCATATGCAAAAAACAGCAGGTGCCAGATTCTCCTTTGTTTTTCTTTTATTGACAGATTAGCTGCAGATTGATTCTCAAAAGCTGAAATTTTATCCTAACATACCTGTGATAGTATGACAATTTGTTCCCCTTCAAACTTTGCTGAAGAGTATCGAGCCTTTGTCAATAGTTTTAGCTGACAGAATTAAAGAAACCAGTTAATTTAAATCATAGGGGAATGCTTGTTAATCTTGTGAGCAACATCCATTTGTTAAGACTCACCCCTATGGTATCTTCACATTCTTCCCTGACAAACAAAGAATGAATAAATGCTTTCAGTGCTGAGAATTGGTAGGCCAGAGAGATGTGAACTCTTGACCCAATAGTAAGAAAATACAAGGATATCTACTAAAACTCACTCTATTAAGGGTTCGGATAGTGGTGTAAACACCAAGCCAGCAACTATTAGATATGAAGGTTGACCCCCTTCTATGTGATAAGGAACCTCCAGATGAGAGCAACAGATTTCAATAAATTATACAGTGATTCAAGCGATAACGCCAATAAAGATACTAAGAGTCTGCTAACATACCAAATGCACGCGTGGCTTCAAAACTGCTTGAACTTTCAGCAATTCCCCAGCTCTAATAATACCAAGTTCGGCTACATCACCAGTGAATCTGAAGAGGACGAGGCCTTCGTTAACATATAAACAGGAATAGGTGCAAACTTTACAATGAGGAAACTCAAATGTATGCTTAGGATTCACTGGATTATAAGCATTAACCAATATACAGTTCAAGGTCATCAAAGAAAGAGAATAAGTGCAGCGATATTTCAATTTAACTCTGATTGTTTAGAAAATGATAATTATCCCACTAGCCAAAGAAAAATCAAATGAGGCAGAAAATGATGCACATTTCCGAATATGAATTTGATTAGATTCTCTTTATTATTATAAATATAGCTTTTTTATCTTCCACCTTAAACAGAGCAACATCAAGCCAGTGTCTTACAAATTGGTATAACCACTTAACAAGAAGTTCCAAAGTTAGCCATTCAATGAAGTGAATAATTTTTGTCAACCTAGAATTGCCCTGAGGATTATGCTTAAATGCAAATCTAATTTCTCTGGAAGTAATTAAGTTTTACTTTTGACTGATGAGGTAGCGAAATGCAATGCGTTCACTTGATCGAAATGGCACTGTCCCTTCACACCCGACACGAACACCATCAAAGCTAACAATCACATCTCCCTGAAAAAGATAAACCAAGTGTTATGAAACTATGTGAAATTACCAAAATGACATCCTAATGATAATGGAAAAACTAAACCTTCCAAAGAGACAGGTATACATTTGCACAACAGTGTTATCAAAAGCGAAAAGTGCAAAAAGCTCTATGGTCCATTGGAGCTTTAAGTGCAAATCGCAAATAAAGTGTGTTTTAATGAAAAAAGACGCAAAAGGGAGAAAAAGTACAAATATGTATTTTTAATCTAAGACTGATAAATATGATCATGAATGACAATACATGAACAAAGAAATTGAAATAAAATTACGATAAAGTGAGATATCAATTGATTAGTGTCGAAGAGGCTCCGAAAAGAGTCAATGGCAGGTAAATGTATGCCTTAGAACCTTGATGACGACACTGAAGTGTACATTAAGCGAGGCCAAGCACTCCAACACATTTTAAGACTCGCTACAGGCTTAAGTGCACTTTAAGTGTGCCTTTAACAACAGCGATGCGAAGTAGGTAGGACTAACTATAAAGGTCAAACATACATCTTCTCTTCGTCGCAAAGTCATTAAGCTGGTCCTGGAACAATAACTCTATCCTTTTGCAACATGATCCCAAAACTCAGAAAGAATATTCCTATCCAATCTCGCATTCTCGTAGTATGATATTCGTTTTTCCATGAGGAGATCACTTATGAGTTGTAGAAACACGTCTATAGTGCACCCCACTCTCCAAACTCAAAAGGATACTCAAGTCCATCACTCATTCTCATGGAATCCATATTCACTTTTTTTTTTTGAAACCGGTAACTGAGAATCCATCGTCACTTTTAATGCAAGATTAATTATGAATTGCAGAAGTTACATCTGTAGCACATGCTTATCAGTGTTGAATGACATATTACAAATGGTATAACTCAATCCCTAATCCATACTACTAGTTGTTTCTTATTGCAATTATTGTAATCCCATGAATAGGGGAATTAGGAAGTCACATCCCATAAAAAGCAATTGTCCATTCTTTATATGTTGCTACCCCTAATTGTTGTTGTTGCTGCCACCAGCTGACTGCTACTGGTAAATATTCTAAGTTGGGGGAATTTACGCGATAGTAGAGTATTTCTTCTTAGTCCACTTCTCTTAATGCGTTACCATGTATAATATATAGGAGATATCATTCCTAGTGCCTGTTACTGCTTATTGTTGTAATTGATTTCACTGCAGTTATACCCTTCAATACTTTATGTATCATAATTTATGTCAATAAACAGAAGAAAAAAAAAACGTTTTTAGAAAAAACGAACCAAACTAACGTGTTTGATGTTTGGTGCATGCTTTTTCATATCCGAACGCCCACCCATGGATCAGGAATCTTATACGTTTGGTCAATCACTCAATTGAACTACACATGAGCAATCCACTAATATACAAGAGTACAAAAATATCGAGAGACTAACCCCACAAAATTCACTCTTAAAGAATTTATGTTCTCCCCCTAAACAAGACTCTCTAATGGATTATATTGTGGAAGTTGTAAAGTGAGATGGACGGATCATCAATTTATAGTGTGATAAACCTTTTCCTTTAAGAATAGGATTAGCCAAATTTGAAAAGTTTATATTTACTTTGGCTGGTTGTATGCTACTACTTGTAAGCTGCCTATTTGAGTTGGCGGCTTAGGAGTGGGTTTTCATTTTCTGTCTTGTTCTTTTTAGATTGTTGTTGTCCTATTGTTAATTAGTAAATCCTTCATTGCAGCAGTTCATCAATTATTATGGCTTTAGAGAATGGTGGTAGAGGAAGGTCATGATCGGATGGGGCTAGGGGTGGGGGTCAAGGGTGGCAAGGGAGATGGTAGATTGAGAGTTGGATCTTGGAATATAGAGACTTTGACGGGAAAGTCTATTGGAGTTGGTGAAAATTCTAAAAAAGAGGAATTATAAAGCAGCTTGTATCCACGAACCCAAATGAATGAGAACTAAGGCTAGAGAAGTCGATAGGTTTAAATTGTGGTACTCAGGAGGCTCGAGAACTAGGAATGGAGTTGGCATTTTAGTAGATAGGGAATCCAAGGAACAAGTGGTAAAGGTAGTAAGGGTGATCGATAGGATCATGGAGATTAAGCAAGTCATTGGAGGACTAACCATGAACATAGTGCATATGAACCATAAACAGACTTGGATGAGGAGGTTAAAAAGGGGTTTTAGGAGGATTTAGATGAGGGGTGAGGATTATCCTGTACATCGAGAAGCTATTCATAGGAGGAAATTTCAATGGCCACAGTGGTACAATTTTAAGGAGTTACGTTGATGTGCATGGCAGTTTTTGTTTTGAGAGGAATTTCTTTTTTGGACTTTGTTAAAGCTTTTGCCTCGGTGATAGCTAAGTCAAGTTTTCTGAAGAAGGAGGATCACTTGGTGACCCTCCATAGAGCGTAGAATGGTGGCTGAGACTCAAATAGATTACTTGCTCAATAGGGTGTGTGATAGAAGTCTATGTAAAGATTACAAGGTTATCCCAATTGAGAGTATCCTATAACTCAAAATAAGCTCTTGGCAATAGAATTATTGATTACAAGGAAGAAAAGGGCTTTACATGATCTGCCAAGGATTAAATTGGGAGGGGCGGGGGGCTGTACTGAGGAGATGGGGAAAGCTAATGGAAATCAAGGCTTGGGGGAGTAATGGGGATACAATCATGCAAACAGTATATGAGATAGGGCAGCTAAGTGCATTAGAGAAGTTGCTAGAGAAACGTAGAGGGTCTAAAGGGGTACCGTTGGTTTGTCATCGAGGAGATTAGTGGTGGAATGAAGCGGTCCAAGGAAAAGTGGAGGCCAAAAAGTGTTTATAAGGAGTTGGTGGAGAGTAAAGACGAGGAAAAAAAAGGACAAATAAGGAGAATTATAAGGCGGTGAAAAAGAAGCGAAGTTAGCAGTTACAATGGTTAAAACAGTAGTGTTTGAATGACTATATTAAGAACTATAAGACAAAGGTGGGGATAAGAAGTTTTATAGGCTCGCCAAGGCGAGAGAGAGAATGACCCACGATCTAGACCAAAGGAACTGCATCAAAGACAAGAAGATAAGATATTGGTTGAAGAGGCACACATTGGACGAAGATGGCAGATATACTTCCATAAACTCTTGAACGAAGAGGAGTACAACAATATTGTGTTGGGCGATTTAGAGCACTCTGAGAGAAGCCAAGATTTTGAATATTACATGGGTATAAAGTTTGAGGAGGTTAAAAAGATTATTCGTAAGATGAGAAGGAAGAACGTGACTGAGCCAAATAAGATCCCAATGAAAGTTTGCAAGAGCACGAGTAAAGCCGGCATGGAGTGGCTAATTGATTGTTTAACGTCATTCTTAAGACTTCTAAAATGCCTATTGCAACAACTACAACGATATCGAGCTGCTGAGCAACACTATAAAAGTTTGGGAAAGGATAGTGAAGATGAGGTTGAGAAGGAGTGTCATTAAGGAAATGTAAGATGGAGTCAAGACCCGAGTGAGGTCATAAAAGAAGACTTAAAACACTTTTCAATAGCGATAGGGTTGTGTACCAGCGATCAACTCATAGCCCATTTATTTTGTTTTGGTGATGGATGAACTGACATGACATATCCAAGGGAAGGCGTCATGGTTTATACCATATGTCAATGACATAGTATTGATTAACAAGACTCACGGTGGAGTTGATGATAATCCAGAGAGGCAAAGAACAAGTTGAACAGGACCAAGATAGAGTACTTAGAGTGCCAAGTTCAGTGACATAACTCACGAGGAAGATGTGAAAACGAGAATTGATACACAAGTCATCTCGAAAAGAGGAAGTTTCAAGTATCTTAGATAGTAATCCAACAAAATGAGGAGCTTGACGATGATGTTCAACTCCATATTGAAGTGGTGTGGACGTGCTGTGGATGAAACGGAAGTTCGCATCCAATGTCTTGTGTGATAAGAATGTAGCACTAAGACCTAAAACTAAAATTTATTAAGTGGTTGCCGTACCAATTATGTTTGTATGAGGCGGCATATTGGCAGTCAAGGACTGGCACATTTGTACAATGAAAATATTAGAAATGAAGATATTGAGATTGATATATTGGCATAGTAGGAGAGATAGATTAGGAAAGAAGATATTCAGGACTAGGTGGAGGTGGCCCACATGGTGAACAAGATAAGGGAGGCGCGACTGAGATGCTTTGAACATGTGAAGAGGAAATGTTCCAATAAGGAGGTGCGAGGTTCACTATGGCGGATATGATTACAGGTAGAGGTAGGATGAAGAAATATTGGAAAGTGGTAGTTAGATAGGACAGGACAGGACACATTTGCAGCGCTTCTGAGCTTTAAGTGAGAAGTGAGGCACGGTGCAGCTCTCATGAGTAAAAAAGTGTGCGCTTCAGTCACAGAACAAAGAAGTGACAAAAGCAGTCAGGGCAAGAAAAGCTTGCTTAGGCGAGGTTGCCTGCTACACTAAGGCTTTGTTTTAAAAGTTTGTCTAAAGACACTCTTACACCTTGGACTCTCTTTCATTGTTTTTACGCAATTGCTGCGACTCTTTTCTTCCTCTTCTCTTCTTCTGCTTCTTTTTTTTTCTCTTGTTCTTTTCATCTTTTCTCTATTTTCTCTGTTGTGACTGTGCTGCTAAGTGTTACACTTTTTTGTCCACTTTTCTATTTTTTCAGTCCTTCAAACTTGTTGTAATTATTTTCTATAGTCTGCTTTGTTTTCTTCGCTTCTTTGTATTTCTCTGATTTACACTGTTTTGTAATGTTTTCCTATCTTCGTTCTCTGTTTTCACTGTTCTCTTTCTAATTTTACTATTCTAGTACCTAGGGTTTACTTTTTAATTTAAGACTCGAAAGATTAGCTAAATATGTTATTT
This sequence comes from Withania somnifera, assembly GCA_039654485.1. Taxonomy (NCBI): domain Eukaryota; kingdom Viridiplantae; phylum Streptophyta; class Magnoliopsida; order Solanales; family Solanaceae; genus Withania; species Withania somnifera. The sequence goes on along the minus strand of JBDJHY010000116.1, from coordinate 14,689,353 downwards.
CTATTGAGTTCTTGCTTATTTATCTATGCATATTTAATATTTTATTTTTGTATTAAATTGGGCTTTCATTGAAAAAAGTGGGTGCTTCACTTCACGCTGCCCATGTCGCTTTTTCCTGCTTCCCACTCTCCAAAATACATCCTTAGAAGGATATGAAGGTCAAGGATTAGGGAAGAAGATTAGAAGATAGTCGATTGTTGTCTAGTTTCTTTTATCAGCATTATGATAATTATTACTTGCACTCTATCTTGTTCTTCGATTTTAAATTTTACTTGTTTCTTTACTTTGGTTATCGTATTATGTGATGTTTGCTATTGTTCTCTTCTCCATTATGCTCAGCATGACTGCTTCATTGTTGTATCTCCCTTTTCATACTTGATTTTGTTATCTTTTACTTGAGCCAAGGGTCTATCGGAAACCTCCTAGAGTCTCTAGGTATGTAATTGTAGGAAAAATAAAAACCAATTATGGTAAATGTTTTGCCCTTCCCTCAACAAAATAGAAAACCAAATATAATTAGAAAATCCAGGAAAACAGTTAACACATAAGCTAATTAACAAAAATGGATGCAGAAGAAGCAAAATAATGTAAAAACTACCATAAAACAGTTTAATGCCAAAAATGATTCAAGACTTCTACCGAAAGCAATTACTTTCAGCGAGCTTCTCATGAAAAGCAATTCAATGTTAAGCATACATCAATCTTTCTCTTCCTATTCAGAACATTTCTTATTCTAATGGTCCTTCCATCCATTAACGGTTACAAGTGTTGAGGACATTAATAAAGTAAAGCAGAATGAAAGAGTATACTCAAAGTCTTAGAGAAGAATCACGCATAACAGTAAAATATATAGGAAGTCAGGAAAGATTCATGAACAGTAATAAATGGACGGTACCTCTTTCAAGACATTGCTAACATCAGAAGTAGGCTCGATTTTCCGTACAAGTACGCCCTGCAAAACCAATTATCCAGCATGTATTAAACAAGGACATTTAGAAATTAGTGATTAACCTCTCCATCAAAATTTCAGTAGAAACTATACTTGACTATCTCAAACACATTATCCGTCCAGGATCTTCAATTGAGCAAAATAGGTTTACTTTCACATGAGGCATAATTAGAAAATCAGATAAAACGAACTCGGTTGACACGTTATATCACCTAATACCATGGTTGACCTATTTGATGGAGTAGACAAAGTTAGAGACTTGAATGCGCATAACGGTTCCTTCAACGAGATCTAGAGACGTCACAGAAGAGGATATTTTTGATGTTACCCAAACAGGGTATTTCCAATTTTCCACTCAAGATGGTCACAAATATGTAGAAAGATATTGGCCCAGAGGATTCATCATCAAGCAGAGCTACCTTTGCTCAGCTCGATCCCTGCCCAGATGAACTCAATTTTCTCAAATTACTATCCTAATGAAACTTATTCTATTTTCTTTAAATTATCTCTGTGTAACTGAAGATGGCAGTGTTATCCACTTTTTTCTCATATAGAAGGCCCTAAACAAGGATTTTGCTGAATTGTAGCCACGACAACCCCGTTTCTGTCTCTTTCTAGGAATTTAGCCACTGGTTCCTTCCTCCACTCTCACACTATTCATGTTGCTGCAGTACCGATTCTCTCTCTAATATTAACAAAGTTGTTTGAGGACTTATACAGTTCTACTAGGAATCAAGAACAAATGAACAGACAAATAACGAAGAAAAATGGTTTCATTTGGTTCAAATATTCCCCTCCCCCCTCCCCCCTCCCGCCTATAGAACTCAACGAATCAATGTTTGTAACACAATTAAGAAAACACTCTTCTTATTAAGGAAAAAATAACTCAAA
>JBDJHY010000116.1:14666070-14682749 GCA_039654485.1 Withania somnifera | reverse complement strand
CAAGCCGTGTTATCACTCTACTGTCAAAGTTATATTTGAAAAAAAAAACATATTCTCGATGAGTGAAATTACATTTGGCAGGAAGAGCCAAAGTAAGAAAAGTTGGAATTCTCTACCATCCCAGAACCCAGCACCCTGCCCCGCATCCTGGCACAGAAGAATAAAAGAACTCTTGCAGCATGATAGTTTCTTTTGATAGTTGAATGGGTAAGATGAGGGAGAATTGAAAACGAAAAGAAAGAGATTAGCCTACCAGTGCAATAGTAACTGTAGATAAGGACAAAAGGATTGTCATGTTTGAGACTACAAGCACTTGATAAAAGAATGATACCGAGAGAAAGAAAGTAGACGAAAAATGGAAATAATTTAAGCAATATCTCTAACAAAATCAAGAGCACCAGACAGCTAGCTAGAGGGAATTTTCTCTCAGCGGTCAATAAGATGAATCAGATAGAGTGAATCATATGAAAAAGAACTAAAGTTGGACAATATGACGACAATTATCTTGTGCTTTGTCTCTGACTGAAATATTTATGCTTCGGAATTGGAAAGAGGAAGAATCAATTACTTACGCTGGAAACTTCTTATGTTTTCAGCTGAAGTAGACTTATGTGTTAAGAGCTCTCCCATAGGTATTCCGACTGAACTCATTCCAATATTTGAATTCCCCATTCTTGATCCTGTACCATCAGTTTTCCCTGCTCCCAGCTCTGAAGGTCAGTCCACATATATAATACACTAAAAACATCGGATGAGGCATATCATGCGCGTGATCTCAGAATGTGTGAAATGATATCACTTAAACTCTTTACTCTGAGTAAATTTCTCATTCCAAGCTATCTGTAAATTCTAACCATAACATGATTGCATCAATTTATTCCAAAAAAGCCCGTAGACCGTCTTATAGTTTCTTCCCAGAAGAGTTGCTTCTAGTCAAATACTTGTCAAAAAAAGGAAAAACAGAACTTGGCTAGATAGAATTACTTTCTGGCTAGCCAGTTTTATCCTTGAATTAGGCAGAAAGCAGTATAAGGTTTGAGAAGCTAATTACAGTTTCACGGAGCACTCATAAAAGATGACATTATACTTCGTATTACGGCAATCTAGTAATCATTATTTGTGGCTAGGTGTACTTTAATAACTAATTTAAGGGTCACATCAGGGAAAGACAGCCACCAACAGTTAGCCCTTGATCTTTAAATAAGTTTGAACCATATGAATTACAGTTCGACATATCATCAGTGTTCTTACCCTAATACAGAAATGAATCATCCAGTTTAAAGTGGCATACTTGGTCAAGACATCTACAAAAGCTTTAAATTAATCACGGATTTAATACGGAAAGGTCTGTAATTAGGACATAGAGAAGCAGATAACAATACCTGATTTTGACCATATTTTAATATCTTTCAGTAAAACTTCTCCTGTTCTGAGGCCGGCTGCATCGGATTTTGACAAACTTATATTATCTGTTCGTAAAACTTCTCTCTTTCTGGGCTCAGATGTATTTGACTTTGACAATTTTTTGATATCTTTTTGCAAAACTTCTTCTGCTCTATGATCAGCTTCATCTGATTTTGACAATTTTTTAATATCTTTTGTTAAAGCTTCTCCTACAACGGGGTCAGCTGCATCTGATTTTGACAATTTCTTATTATCGTTTTCTGAAACATCTCCCACTCTGGGGTCAGCTGCATCCGATTTTGACAATTTCTTAATATCTTTTCGAAAATCTTCTCCCGCTCTGGCGTCAGCTGCATCCGATTTTGACAATTTCTTAATATCTTTTCGAAAATCTTCTCCTGCTCTGGCGTCAGCTGCATCATTCATTTTGTACTCACTGAAAATGACAGTTTTAATTGAGATACAAGTCTGATCACTCAGGAATTAGAAACCTGGACTAGTGAAATAAATGCAACGACTATTAAAGCTGCATAACATACAAATTTCATAAAGACCGTTGCATCCAAATCGACCTGCCCCATTTATCAACAAGGTGGTCATGTACTTATCCTTTGTTGTAGTCTGTGGGTTCGTCAAATTTCCAGTATCCACAAGTATACCAGCCAGCTGCACACATAATCATTTTAAAGAGATTATATGGCATAACGACATTAGAACTTTGGATAAATTGCTCAGCCGTTTGTCTTTGATCAGGTATACTAGAGCTAGATAGCAGAAGCTATAAACAAATTCTCTTGGGAAGTTGCTAAAGACCTCCCTTGACTACAAAGCAGTACAAAAGGTATTTCACAAAAACAGTGAAAACATTACAAGTTTCCTTCTGAAATCTGTTTTCTCAATTAAATGCATGCAAAGTTCATCTCATAATAAAGTCACTGATTCTACTATGATCAATCTCAATATAGTGTCTCCACTTCCAAATTGGAATTGCTCATACTCTTCCAAATCTTTTCATCATTACTTATAGAATAGGACCTTTCCCCCAGCTCCTAACAAAAATCAAAATGTAGTTAAATGAAGGATCCAACTTCATTACAGCTAACAACAAATTAGAAATTTATCCATACTAGTTATGAGAACCAGGGAAAAAATTCATTTAAAAAGTGAGTAAAACTTAAAAGTTCACATTGCCCAATGAGATTTTTTTCGCAGTTTAAAATTCTCATCATATTTTTCACCCTTCAAAAGGTCGTGACCTTCTTCTTAAATTTCTATCCTAATAAATAGGTGGAAAACAAATTCCAGGACTTCAGGCATTGCTACCAAACTAAAAAATTATTTATTTTTTCTTTTTTTACAGGTCCAAACGACAAGGGTTCTGGCAGTGAACAGAGATGAAGAAAAGTATAATTTTTTTAAACATAATAGATAACTTCAATTCAACCAAATAAACTTGCATACACATTTGATAATCTACAAATCGGAGCTAGTACCAGAAGTCGACTGAAACCTTGACCCGCCAGTATCTCTGGTGAAGTTCGTGCAAACATGTCAACAATAAGAGTGCAGCATGATGCCTCCTACAATAAATAATTAAGTACACAAAAGCCATCACATAGCAGATAAAAACAATTATGTAGCTCCTGCAGCAAATTTGATCGCATTAACATATGAACCTTAGGACTAACTAAACTACAAAAGCTAGTTCATGTGGTGAGGGTTGCCCAAGGCCTAACTTTATCCAAGTTCCACTAACACTAGCTATAACTTTTCTCTAGTTTGTTCTTAAATGGAGGACGAGCTACACTGTAATAATTTAAACTTACACCAAATAAAGCATTTGTCTAACAGACATGAAGTTGAATTTATTGCTGCTTAGCTATACTAATACATAGAAGAAAACAGAAGGAAAATAACATTTATTGGTATGTTGACTTTCCCTTATATATCTTATGGAGTGAGGAAAATACCTTCCCGACAGTGACAGCAGCAACCGAAGAATAAGGTGTATCTTCCTGCTTAAACAAGAAACAGAAAGGTCAGAGCACAGCCTCTCTACTGAACAGATTTTACTAGTTGACATGACTAAAGCATAATGGAGATGCAGAAACAAGAAAACCAAAGCAAAAGAAGAACCTCTTTGCATTGAAGATTTCAACCAATGCATCCCTTAATGCCTGCTTAAGTAAGCAGTAAGTAATCATTGATCAACTGATTAATAGAAAATAAGCACCATCGAAACATAACACTTACCTCCTGATTAGCTGGAAGCCTGCTACAATTGACTAAAACAAGTTTAAGGCTCCCATATAACTCATAGTAGGACAGGTCAATCTGTTGAAAGTTTAGTGACCGAGAGAACATAATTAAAACTTGAGATAAAAATATCAAGTTAAGAATTGAATAAGAACAGATTAGGCGAGCCTATTTAGAGTATAGACATGTTTTCTTTTACATTGAAGACGAGATCTTCATGCTTTCTAAGGAAAGAAGGATCTGTCGTTTAGATTTTCTTCCTGGTTTTCATTTACTATGAGGACCTAATTTTAGAGAATCTAGACTAAAATTTCATTTCCTTACCTAAATTTGCATGTAGAATGGAACATACCTCATCAATGAAAATTAAAGAAGATTGATCAACAAAACAAGAATCTAGTAGCCATCTGAGCAGCATGAGAATGAACATCCAACCTTTTCATGTTGATGACAGGCACAGCGCATAACTGGTCATCATTTAATGTTTCATTCAAGTAAAAAGCATACATTATGGTTGAAGCAACAGATCCAACATCTGCTGCATCCAGACATAAACAAACTTACAATTAAGCTCAACCAGTGTAAGACGCAAGTTGTTACATAGTCACAGACACTTTTGAGCAATTGACTGCTCTCCAAATTACGATTTTTTTTCTTCTCTACTACAGTTGATAAGTTCAACGAAGCAAGTACTTCTCAAATAACTCCATAGGACTATATAAGCTCGGCATTTCTCTTCTTTTTTTTGTCATTGAATTTGCCTCAAATCTCTTTATTTCTAGTCCTACAAAGTGGTACTTGATGAAAGAGGTAGTGAATAAATTTAAACAATTTGCAAAATCTTTACATGTGGAAGATAGATGATGCAACTTTCTCAAAACATAAAGATAACCAATCAGAAATACTAAGCAATCTCTGTACTTAAAAAGAAACAACTTTTAAAATTAAATGTGATATTACTAGGATTTAGTTCTTTGACTCTAGTCTTAGACCATTTGTTACTTTTGTGTCTAGAAGCTTCTTGCTCTATTGGACTATGCACTCATTTTACATAGTTTATGTTTTCAGTTGGAGATGTCATGGATCCAGAATAGTATTCTTTGCTTAGTAATTGGGTAAAGTTTTCTACCTTGTTTAAATAGAACCAAACATCAAGAAATTGGTTGAAACAGATGCATCACCAACAAATATGAGGATTTCAACCTTTTTCTGAGATTCTTAAACCAAGTTGGAAATTGGACTAAATGGTCTTTAACCACTTTAAATAAAAGACATACCATGTCAGTCAACCTTCAAATTTTGAGAACTTCTGGCAGAAATGCTAGTTACTATTTGTGAAAGTTAATTGGAGAGAATAACTTGTCGTATTACTCAAAAGTACAAAGATATATTTACATGAAGAGACTCAGCTAACTATGGTAACTAAATAATTAAATCCTTATAAATCAGTTATCCTATCTATTACAATCCCTATAAATCAGATATGTTATGTATACAAAATCATATCCATATCTGTGGTGATTCTGTAATACTTACCCTTAAGCTGGAGCATAGTTATTGATCATGCCCAGCTTGTTACAAATATAATCTACTCGAGTTTCAATCAACGCTTTTGTGAACAAATCAGCTAGTCACTCTCCTGTCTTGACGTAGCCAGTGAAAATCAAATTTTCCTAAATCTTCTCACAAATAAAATGACAGTCAACCTCAATATGTTTAGTTCTTTCGTGATACACTGGATTTGAGGCAATATGAAGTACAGGTTGATTATCATACCAGAGTTTTGCTGGTGTATGATGTTTTAGATCGATTGTCGTCAAAAAATGATGTATCCACATAATCTCATATGTAACTGTGACATAGGTCTGTACTCAGATTCTGCATTGGATCGAGATACAACATTTTGCTTCTTCCTCTGTGAAACTAGCTTCCTCCAACAAAGACACAATAACCTGTAGTCGATCTCCTATCAATCTTGGATCCAGCATAGTCAACATCTGCAAAGCACACTCAACACAAGTACGACCATGATTGCTATACAATATGTCAAGTCCAGGAGCTCCTTTTAAGTAACATAGGATTTGTTTCAAAGCTTCCCAATGTTTGATCGTAGGTGCGGACATGAACTGACTAACAACACTCCTGCAAAAGCAATATCAAGACGAGCCACAGTAAGTTAGTTTAATTTTCCTATTGACCTTTGATATTTCTCAGGATCATCAAAAGAATCAGCATCATCTTTTATAAAATGAACATTTGGAACCATTGGAGTACTGCAAGGTTTGGCTGTCGATTTTCGCATGTCTACAAGTAGGTCAAGAATATACTTTCTTTGGGATAGAAAATTTTTGTTCATGCTTCTATTCACTTCTACTCCCAGAAAGTATTTCAATAGACCCAAGTCCCAGAAAGTATTTCAATAGACCCAAGTCTTTCATATGAAACCTGGTATATAGGAAAGACTTGAGGAAAGAGATCCCTACATAATCAATACCCATAATGACAATATCATTAACATATACAACAAGGAGGATAGTACCAACTACTAATTGTCGATAGATGATTGAGTGATCACATTTACTCCTTTTCAGCCGAAAATCTTAAACTAACTCCTTTTTAAAAATTTCATGATTTTAAATGCTATCCTTCACCAAACATCATGTGTTGATACACCGTCTCAAAATGGGGTCGCTGAAAGAATTAATAGACACCTCCTTGAAACTGCCAGAGCGCTACTATTTCAAATGCAGGTTCCCAATATTTCTGGGTTGATGCTGTCGCCACTGCTTGCTTCTTGATTAATAGAATGTCGTCTTCAGTTTTGTCTTATGAGATCCCTTACTCTATTCTCTTTCCAAACAAAGCATTATTTCCCATTGAACCCAGAATCTTTGGTTGCACTTGTTTTGTTAGGGACTCTCGGCCCCAAGTGACTAAGCTGGATCCAAAATCTCTGAAATGCATATTTCTGGGATATTCTCGTGTCCAAAAGGGTTACAGGTGTTATTTTCCCAGCCTTAATAAGTACCTTGTATCCGCTGATGTGATAATTTTTGAGAAAACTAAACTCTCCTCAGACCCTACACCTTAAGAAAAAGACGATGAGTTCATAATTTATCCAGTCACCCAGTCTATGGGCCTGCATCCTCAAACATTGTCAGACCAAACCATTACTCACACCTATGCTCGTCGCCTCAGATCTTCTGCTCCTGCTACCGAGCCTGCTACACCTGCTCTAGAACCTCCCAGTTCAAGTCTCCTAGTCTTGGAAGGAGATGCAACAATTCATGTGGTATCTCTTTGTTGTTTCTTTACCATGTAATAAGTTATGTAAAAATCGTATCCTATTTATAGAGGTTACAGAGTTAAAATTTTACAGTTCTTCAAACTCTAGCAGACCATTACTCTTCAATATTGATGTGGTAAAAGATATAGCAATCATAACAGCAAAAAAGACATCACTGGTGAGTAGAGCAATACAAGCTTTTAAGATTTGTGGAACTAATCATGCCTTTATGTCTATCGTCGTAGAAGTTGTTCCTTGAAAGGATTATGATTCTCAGGTATCCAATCTGTTAATCCCACAAACTGTGAATTCTTCCTAACAAAAGATAGAAACAAATCCACTATCCTTTTTACGTCAAGCAATGTAATAACCCATATGGTTATTCACGAGCGTGTTGTGTTTTTTTTTGCATTCCAATAGCTTCCTCAGGTCATATATGGCCTTCTGGGACCAGGAGTTTGGTTGAGAGTTCTCTCGAATTTGCTGTTTTAGAGCCCAAACTTAGGTAGTCGTTAACTTTAGTCAACTTTCCTTCAAACGAACTCGAAATCGAATTCTGGTATTCCATTAGCTCCGAAACGTGGATTTTGGCCTAGGTGGACCCTTGGTCGGATCTCAAGAGCTTTCGGTGTGAGTTTAGACTGTTTTAAGTGTTTTTGATTGGCTGATAATTAGAATGTTTGACTTTGATCAACATTCGAGGATCGGAGCGTCGGATCGAAAATTCGACTTCACCATCAACAACAAAATGGTGATTTGGGGGTAGCTGGGTCATCGGTATGCTTTTGAAGGTGTCCGAGCTCCAGTTAAAGGTCCGTGTGGAGAGTTGGGAAGTTTAGCCCTTTCTATCTGCTTTGATTTGGGGGTTTTTTCTGCTCAAACGACCTCCATTGGTCATTTTGTCGATTCCGTTGAGTCCCCGAATATGTTTTTCATACAAGATGCATATTTGACTTCTTGTTATTGGACTCCTTTTCGATTTCAAGCCCTCATTTGGAAATTCTGCTGTTGCAGAAAAATCTGCAGTTCCAGGTGTTCAGCACAATCGCACTCTTGTGACGCGATAGCAGTATTTCTCCTTTTTCTTCCTTAGCATAATCCAGCTCTATTGGTGCGATCCGGTAAACCTTGCTTTCCTTCTTTAGCAGACGCGCTCTTGGGATGCGATCGTGTTAAGTCTCCTGTTGTTCCTTTAGCGCGATCGCGGTGGAGAAGCGTATCATCGCGCCCAAGCCTACATAAGACTGCCTCCTTGAAATTTCAGTCGTTTCTGACTCTCTCTCACTCTTCTCTCTTTCTCTAAGCTGTAATTTTGTTGAGTCTCCCATCAAGCAAGTGTAGGTGAATTGTTGAAAGATCAATCCTAGTTTTCTCCACTCTTGGTAAGTGTTTTATCTCTTTTAATTTCCTTAGCCATGGTGATTCGCACCATTGAAATGTTTGGTTAACCTTGTTAAATTCCTGTATTTCAGCTGGATTGTTGGTTATTTCCTGGTGCATTGAGCATAGCTTCACTCCCTAGCCGAGTTGCATTCATTTTTCCGATGCAAAATTCTCCCGTTTAAGCTTGTAGCTTTGCAATTTTTTGCATTTTATTTCAATTTTTTTTCGGACGTTTTGACGCCCTTCCCACTTGGATTGTGCTTATTTTTGGAGCACGGGTTCCTGATGATGCCTGAAATCTCGTGGAGAAGCTTGTTTTTGGGTCCGGCTAGTGGGTCCCGCGGGCCCCTTTTAGGCTCAATTCCAGCCCAGTTCGAAACCTTGCGTAATTTATGTCGTATTTTCCTTGACCTGTAAATCATTACTTCGTCAATTTCGGAGCCGTTCGAGGTCGTTGGCTATCAATCGAGCTGATATTCAGGAGTTGCAGCTCGCTATTCGTCGGACAGCAGGTAGGCTCCGTGGGGCTTACTCTAGGTATATAGCTTATATAATTGTATTGAATAGCATCCTTGGGTTGGGAATTCTAGGTTGGCACCGTGTACTTTGTTCGCTTCTCCGGCTCTTATCCGTCTCTTCCTTTCTGTCGACGCTCAGTATAATACGACGCATGATACCTAGTATTGACCTTGTGATGGCCGTAGGGTGACCGGGAAGTAGTAGAACGATGTTGCATGGGTTGGCTTTTGGGTTTTGCCCTCGGATTTGGGCTGTTGTCTTGTACTGCTAGTTGTAGCTTAGTTAAGCCTGTGCAGGGCATAGGGTAGCTGTAGATGTTTCTTGTGTTGCATTCATACAGCGTAAGAGCTGTCAAGCTCAGTCCTGAGGGTGCATTTGGGGCTGGGGCCTGGTATCATCACCTTTCTTACACTGTTGGGCCGTGGAGGCTGTTTTTTGTATAATAAGCACTAAAATGGCTAATACTAGAATAAATGGGATTTTCTAATGGTAATAACAACATAAGTGACTTTACTACTTGTTTTAGACTCGACTGCATATCGAACACCGGTACTACCCTTTCTCCTTGTTTTAGACCAGGTTTCACAGCCTGGCACCAGTATTATCGTTTGACTACTTTTGTTGGGACTTAAGTCCGACTTCGTTCGACAGTGAGTACAGCCGCTGGCACTTGAGCCCGACTTTGCACGGCAGTGAGTACAGCTTTTCTATACTTATCACGCTTACTGATTTGGGGACCTTGGTAATACTATTATATTGAGACGCAGGGCGCCTGAGTTGCTGAGATTACAACACAATGAGGCCATTATACTGAGGCACTGTATGCAGGATATAAGACTCCTTGAGACTCTATGATGTTGGGATGCGAGGTTACTGTAACGTTAGAGATTCATACGCGGTTGGCATAACTCCATGGACCCTGTCTCTGGGCTGCTTGCGATAGGAGGAGGGGTATAAGTCGGAGTAGGGATATACGGGGTTATGCCCTTTTATGGGTTCTGCCTACTGGGCCGACGATACCAAGGAGGATTGTGCACAGGAACTGTGGCATCATTGTGTTTGTGGTTACTTTTTCGCACTTGTTTTCTGTATGTACTCCCCATAGAATGGGATGTCGACGGATGAACGTGCCTTCTGTGTACTCTACCATTCTTATGGGAGATTGACATAGTTTTATTTGTTGTACCGCTTTACTTACTATTAGAGTTAGTTATATTTCTTTACTTACTGATTGTCCTTACTTGGCGGGTTACTTATGCGTGGATTTATTTGTTGTATCGTTCTTTGTTTGTATCTTGAGGTTACCAGTATAACACCTACGTCCCCATAGTACCTTCGATATATGTCAGGTCTGATTTTACTATTACTATTTCTGTACCGCTGCAAGGACACCGTGTATGTTCTTTCTCTCCTACTTGAGTTCTTGTTCTGTGTTCTAGCTGTGTTAACCGTCTTATCTGCTTCTTTGCTTCCTTTATGTATGGCTAGCTTTCTGTGCTGTGTTACTTGTTTTTCTGACCCTATTTCTTGCATTCCTGTTATTTACTAATTTTATATTGGTTATGCACCTGGGCCCCCGAAGTCTACTGGGTACTTGTTGCTTCGGTGACTTGTACTCATACTACCCCCGGTGCAGATCCGAGTACTAGTGTCCGACATTGATTAGTTGTTAGTTGTTTGTGCCCCCTCATTGCTTTTGCTTTCAGAGATACAAGGTGAGCTTTGGACGTTCGGTTGCTCTTGTTCTTTTTAGCATTGTATTTTGTCTCTTTTGTATTTCGAAGACAGGCTTTGTATTATAGACTTACTTGTACTCTGTATTCAGTGGTTCTGTATATACACTAATACTAGGTCTTGGGGAGGTTTGTTGATTCTATTTATCCGCATCTCTCACTTTTTCTACTTTCTTTTACTTCATTCTGTTATACTTGTGCGTCCCGTCATTGGTATAGTAGCCCTCCGCTTTGGCTCAAGATTACAGGGTTGGTTCTTTTACTGCTGGGATAGTAGGTTTCATAATGTTCCGAGAAATCGAGTCATGACAAGCAATAGTCGAAGTAACTCCCGATATAAAAGTAAAAGAAACACATGTTCTATATCTCCATGAATCTAGAAACTTGCCTATATTATTTGGTCTACGTACCAGAACTGATAAAATTCGAGATTATGCAGGATTATAGACAAAAGATCCTTTTGGATAAAAAGGTTCAGACACTGCCTGATGTACAGATAAATTTATGCAACATTAAACAGAAAACCAAACAACCCAAACACAAACCTCTACTCTTGATACCACCCCTTTGGTCACAGAAATGGTATCTCCTCCAAGTGGATAACCTACAACAGTTACAGCATCCTGCAATCATAAGTAACTTCCAGGTTAAGAATAATAGCTATATAGATTGCAATAGAACTGGACAGATTTAAGTTTGAGTATCAAAAAAGAAGAGTGTTCAAATGAGATTCCATTAGATATAACAATTTAAGAAGAAGGTAGTATTTCAGGAAACTTAAAACGACATTTATATATACACACACACACAGAAGAATATGGTACTAAAAAGTTTTTACACTCTTTATGAGCCAAAAGTAGCTATACTAATTCAGCAAGTTCTCTGACCAAATATTTACAAAATTTCACGTAGATTTACTAGTATAACTTGTCACTAAATAATAACATCCAAGGAAAAACTTCCCAATCTTCTTGAAGCCTAACATAATACCAACATAAGCTTCTTGGAGCCTAACATAGTACCAAACTGCTGGCATATAAGACTCACAGAATCATTATATCAGAAAAAATATTAATCAATCATAGGACATTAAAAATCCATTTCATATTCCTCCAAAAGAGAGTTTCATTGGCAAACATTGTAAGTAACGAAATTAACATAAACAAGAAAGCAAGTCTTCAAAAATACATGCATATGTTTGGCACCAGAATGATCTATACAGATGCATGTGAGGCGCACCTGTAGATGAGGCAAGTGCCCAAAGCAGAGGGGCTCAGCTCCTTTCCAGAAGTCCTTGTTTTCTACAGTTAGCAAAGCTATGTCACACTCCACTCCTCTAGCTAGAACCTGCATTCAATGGATATTGAAATTAGGCAACATAGCTCAATGACTTCTTAGCACTTTTGAAACGATTTTTCATCTAAGAACATTAATTTTTTCAATCGATCCAGCCTATATGTAGCCGTCTCTCACTTAGCTACAAGGTTTCAACAACATAAAAGAAATCTTGTTAAAGATACTCCTGGAACCAAAAACCAATCACATTATACCTTTTTTTATATAAAGAAAAACAAAACCAAGTACATAATATGAAGTTAGATACTGCTTTTCATCTATAGAAACTAATAGATAAAAGACATAGATTCCACTCTAAACTATACTTGGAAAGTCATTTCCACACTTAAACTAAAAGGACGACCTATTACACACTTATACTATATAAAAATGAATTTAATTACCCCCTCCTCGACCCAAATCCAGGTGTGTTCTGCTTCACGTTTTTTAGCAGGTCAACCCCTTATTTTTTATTTTTTATTTCAAATTATACCAATTTATTTATGGGACCCACCTTCTTTAAAGCTTTTGTCTTTTCCTTGAGTCTTGTTTCTTCTTCAATGGAGGAATCTTCTCCAATTTCCCATAGAAACATCTCCAACCTCTCCCATGAAACTTTGAAAGACAAATTTCAAAGAAAAAAATTGAAAAGAATGGAAAAGATGATGACTTCCATCGAAAAGTTCATAGTTTCTCTCAATAAAATTCATAATTACTTAATTAAGAAATTTCTCTCCATAAAGAACTTGGACACCAATTAATAAATTTATTTCTTTCTTCTTTTTACTGTATTTGTATGGAAGCATAGACGGTGACTGATGACTAAAACTCCAGGCCTCTTTGGTCAATTCGTTAATGGCAGATTCATTTATTTAATCACTTTTTTCATCTTCTCTCTTTCTTTGTTCTAAACTTCAAAATGGGACTTTCTTCCGCTGAGAATACCTCAATTAATAACTATATACGCTATTAGGAAACTCCTCTCATGGTCAAATCGTTCATCACCGATCCACCATTATTGCCTGGGACTTTCTTCCGCTGGGAATACCTCAATTAATAACTATATACGCTATTAGGAAACTCCTCTCATGGACAAATCGTTCATCACCGATCCACCATTATTGCCACCGTTGAAATTAATCACTATCAAAACCATAAATTTTAGCACCATCACCAAAATCACATCAGTTAAATTGCCGATTTTCTAAAATATAAGACATATCACCACCAATATTATTACCCCCAACCAACTTTGTTTATCTCCTCAAATTTCTCTTTTTTTCTAATTAGTTAATGGTTGGAGAAGAATTTAAAAAGGAGATATGTTAACCCAATTCACGTGACACTTGAATCGGCGAACAACCAAACCCTTGGGAAGATAGAAAAAACATATTTTGGAAAAGGAAAGAAAATATTAACGGAAACATATTTTGAAAAAGAAAAGAAAAGATTAAAAAAATAATTTAAAAACGAGATTATACACGTTTGAAGCACGTGCATAACATCAGCCCACATAAAATCTGGGATTCTCTTAGAAGGGATATTAAATTCACTTGTATATAGTATAGGTGTGTAATAGGCCGTCTTAATAGTTGAAGTGTGGAAATGACTTTAAGAGTATAGTTTAGGGCGAAAATTATGCCTTTTCCCAAACTAATATTCCAAAAATCTGCCTATAGTCACCTAGCCTATGATTATCAACATCATAAAAAAATATTCTTATGGAATACTCTTAGTGACTTTTTTCCATTTATACTCAAATATTTACCGGGCATCACCAAATGCATCGGCTCAAAGTACATACTATTTGTCAAGACTGCAAATTCAATTTATTAGTTTCCTTACAAAAGAAATAAAAATATTCCCTCCATTTCAATTTATTTGTCTAGGTTTGACTAGGCACTAAGTTTAAGAAAGTAAAGGAGACTTTTGAATCTTGTGGTCTTAAACTAAAGATATGTTAATATACAATGTCCTTTAATCTTGTGGTCTTAAATATGAAATGTTGAATTTTGAAATTAAGGAATTGTCAAAAAAAGGAAAGAGGCATTCTTTTCTAAATAGACTAAAAAAAAGTAAGACAAACAAATTAAAATGAAGGTCCTTTAGTTAAGAAGCTACAGTAAATTCAGTTAGACAATTATAACTTTCTCAATATAAGCATCTAATCCAATCATTCCAGATATGATATGAAAATACAAAATCTCTTTCTCTCTAAATTTTCTCTTCTCTCAATCCTTTTCTTCTTTAATTGTCTTCTCAAGGAACCCTCTTGAAACAGTACTTCGATCGTTGAATTCACAGAGAGTTCTTGCAACCAACCATCACTATTGTACGCAGCTTTACCCTACATTTCCCAAAAAATTATTTCCGCGGCTTGAATTTGTGACTTCTTGGTCACGTGGCAGCAACTTATCAATAATTTTAAAATTGGAAAATTTTCAGGAGCTCCCAACTGCGGATGGCTTTTGCATATGCATAGGATAAGGGATGGAACCACTGATAACTAGAAGATAGTAATCCTTTAAAAAAAAAAAAAAAAAAAAAAAAAAAAAAAAATCCTGGCGGAAATAGAAACTTCTAAGCAGTAGTTAGCACCAAAGCTAAGGCATGGACTTAACAAAGACTACTTCATCAGACCATAATGTGTACATCTCAAACAATAGACAAGTAATTTTAGCTTGTGACTATTGAAAAGAATAAAACAAATCTGTTCGATACCTACATTCACATCCAGTATGGTCATTAAAGAATAAAACTCCAACTCCTTATTTTTTCATATGGTGTACATTAAATCAGTTAAGGATATGTACGATAGAACCAAGACTCGGGTAAGAACCCTAGGAGGAGACTGATCCTTTCTCCATTATGATGGGGTTGCATCAGGGATCGACTCTAAGCCTGTTTTGATTTGCCTAAGAGATGGATGCTTTGACGCAGGAACATCATGGCCAGATGCCTTGGTGTATGTTATTTGCAGATGACGTAGTTTTGATTGACGATACTCGCAGAGGAGTTAATGATAAGCTGATAGTTTGGAGAGAAACCCTTGAGTCAAAAGGGTTTAAATAGAGTAGGTCCAAGACACATTATTTAGAGTGCAAGTTTAGTGAGGGGGAGCAGAAGGACATGATAGTGAAGCTGGATACCTACGTTTTTTAAGAGAGATAGTTTTAAGTATCTAGGATCTATGATCTAGGCTAATGAGATTGACGAAGATGTTTCCCATTGTATTGGTGTCACGCGGATGAAATGGAGGCTTGCACCAAGGGTCTTATGCGATACGAAAGTGCTCTTAAACTTAAAGGTAAGTGTTACAGAGTAGCGGTTAGACCAGCTATGTAATATGAAGCGGAGTGTTAGGCAGTCAAGAATTCCCACATCCAAAAGTTGAAGGTGGCGGAGATTAGAATGTTGTGATAGATGTGATAGAATTCGGAATGAGGTTATTAGAGATATAGTAGAAATGATTTTGGTGAAAGACAAAATACGAGAGGCGAGACTAAGATGGTTCGGTCATGTGATCAGGAGGGACACGACTGCCCCAGTGAGGATATGTGAGAGGTTGACGATGGATGAATTCAAGAGTGGAAGAAGTAGACAGAAAAAATGTTGGAGAAAGGTGATTATGCAGGACTTGAAGCAGTTACAACTTACTGAGGACATAGCCCTAGATAAGGTGTGGAAGACAAGTATTAAGGTAGAGGGTTAGTAGATGGGGGTTGGTTTTTGTTAGTAGGTAGTTTAGCTTTGTGTGTCTCTCGTGCTTAGGAGTTGTAATACCTCGGTGCCTGGCTCACAGAGTTACGGTGAAGATTGTGCTTTTGTAGCTCGTATATACTATTATTTGGTAGTAGCATTGCATTTGTTATTATCTATTGTCTTGTACTTCCCATGGTCCCTTGTCCTTGTATCATGCCAGTTTTAGATTGTATTGTGTTAAGCCAAGGGCCTTTCGGGAATAATCTCTACCTGACTCTTAGGTAGAGGTATGGATTGCGTACACTCTACCCTCCCCAGACCATACATTGTGAGGATATACAGGATAAGTTGTTGCTGCTGCTGCTTTATTTTGTCATATTGAAGTTCCAACAGACAGGAAATGTACATTATCAACTAACCAAACTAACCCAATGAGCCCCATAGTAAATGGGTACTTTGAATCTAGCTCACCAAGTTTTCATCCTTAAGACTTCTCCATAAAAAGTAAGATTTTCAAGTAATATATGTATTCACAAGTTATCATGAAAAGCATACCTTGGCAACATATTTAGTGTCATCTCCCCTTCTCTTCACTTTAACCTGCCACCAAAAAGATACTTCAGCTAAAAGTGCATCTTAAATCTACATATACTTACAAACTTGATAACGATGTGGGTAAGAAAAACCTTCAAAACTTGCAAGAGATCTACATCACTTACGGTTAACAAGTTAGATTTCATTTAGAGAACAGTGGATAATAAAAGTATGGCTTGAAAATGGACCTTGACGGTTTTTTCCAAATTATCCAAAAGGATGGATTTTGACATGGTGATGCGGATTGGGTCGGATATATTTTTTCTGAGTTAGATAACCCAAACGTGACCTCTTTACGTTACTTTAAAGCCAAATTATATTTCTTTACGACTTCGCTAAATGTCACATCTTTCTTTTTTATGTATTGTTCCTTTTGCATTTGGGTGGTCCCAACTATCAATGGCAATAAATTATGACTCTAATTTAGGAATTCTTTACAAGATTTGTGGCTCCAATTAAGTTATTCT
>JBDJHY010000116.1:14650156-14665970 GCA_039654485.1 Withania somnifera | reverse complement strand
GATACCACCCCTTTGGTCACAGAAATGGTATCTCCTCCAAGTGGATAACCTACAACAGTTACAGCATCCTGCAATCAGAAGTAAGTTCCAGCTTAAGAATATACCTATATAGAGTGCAACAGAACCGGATAGATTTAAGTTTGGGTATTAAAAGAAGTCAAGAGTTCAACTGAGATTCAATTGAATACACAATTTAAGAAGATAGTAGTTCAGCAAACTTCCAACGACATTTATATATACATATACACACACAGAGGAATATGGTGCTAAGAGGTTTTTACACTCTTTATGAGCCAAAATTAGCTATCCTAAAAATTCAGTAAGTTATCCGAGCAAATATTTACAGAATTTCATTTAGACTCACTATTATTACTTGTTACTGATAGTAACATCCAAGGAGAAACTTAGTGTCAACTAATTAATCTTCTTGAAGCCTAACATAATACCAACTGCTGGCATAATAAGACCCAAAAATCATTCATATGAAAAAATATACAATCGAATGATAGGACATTGGAAAATCCAAAATCGAGTTTGGTTGGCAAACTTTGTATGTAACAACATTAACATAAACGAGAAAGCAAATCTACAAGAATACATGCATATGTTTAGCACCAGAACTGATCTGTACAGATGAATGTAAGACGCACCTGCAGATGAGGCAAGTGTCCAAAGCGGAGGGGCTCAGCACCTTTCCAGAAGTCCTTGTTTTCCACAGTTAGCAAGGCTATGTCACACTCCACTCCTCTAGCTAGAACCTACATTAAATGGATGTTGAATTAAGACCAAAATTCAATGACTTCTTAGCACTTTTGACACGACTTCTCATCTAAGAACGTTAATCTTTTCACTGGATCCGACCTATATGTAGTCATCTCTCACTTAGCTTCCAGGTTTCAACAACATAAAAGAAATCATGTTAAAGATACGCCGGGAACCCAAAACCAATCACATTATACTTTTTTTTTTTTTTTTTTTTTTTTTGATAAATAAAAACAAAACCAATTATATTATATAAAGTTAGACACTGCTTTTCATCTATAGAAACTAGTTTTCCGATAATCTGCCTATAGTCACCTAGTCATAAAAGATATCTTCTTATGGAATACTCTTAGGGACTTTTTTTTCCATTTATAGTCTAATATTAAGCAGGCAACACTAAATGCCTCATCTCAAAGTACATACGGGTTGTCAAGACACAAATTCAATTTATTATTTTCCTTACAAAATAAAAACAATTCTCTCTTATTTGTCTGGGTTAGTCTTTTGAATCTTGTGATTTTAAACTAAAGATATGTGGAACTTACAATGTCCTTTAATCTCATGGTCTTAAATATGACATGGAAATTTGAAATTACGGAATTTCCAATAAAGGAAAGAGGTATTCTTTTTTAAACGGACTAAAAAGGAAAGTAAGACAAACAAATTGAAACGGAGGGAGTAGAAGGAACCTATTTAATTTTTTTTCCTGATAATTAGGACGGACCTATTTAATTAATCTATCAAAGGGAAGAGTCAACCAGGTGTACTAGAGCACCCACAATACGAGGGGTCCAGAGAAGGGCCGGACTACAAGGGTCTATCATACGCAGCTTTACCCTACATTTCTCCAAGAGGTTGTTTTCACGGCTTGAACCTGTGACCTCCTAGTCACGTGGCAACAACTTTATCAGTTACACCCAAGCTCCCCTTTATTTAATTAGTATATCAATTGTATAAAATTGGAAAATTTTCAGGAGCTCCCAGCAGCAGATGGTTTTTGCATATGTAGAGGATAAGGAATGGAACCACAAATAACTACTACGTCCGTCCATCTTTAGTTGTCACATTTCATTTCCTAGAGTCAGTCCACTTAAGTTTGATCATGAATTTTGGCATGCGATCTTCAAATTTTTCAAAATAAAATTTATAAATTTGAAAACTACGTAAAAAATACTATAAGTAACAATAATTAACAATTTAAAATATTCAAAAGATACATGAAAAAATTATGTTCAAAGATAAACTTGTTTGAATCTCAAAATCCAAAATGCGACAATTAAAGTTGGACGGAGGGAGTAGAAGACTGTAGTTCTTTGCTAAAAAAATAAAAAATAGCACAAGACTTAGATTAAACAGAAACTTATAAGCGGTAGTTAGAACCTAAGCTCAGGCAGAGTCTTAACTCATGCTACTTCATCTCACCATTTAGTATACACTCAAACAATAGACAATTCATTTGAGCTTGCGGTTAAACCACATTGAAAAGAGTAGAACAAACCGTTTGATAACTATTTTCACATCCAGTATGGCCAACTAAAGAATAAAACTCCAATGCTTTATGTTGCCACATTATAACTAACCCAAAATCTGGAACTACACCACTTCATCTAGGTTGTTCAAGCTGTGAAACATCATCCTGCAGACATGCAGGTAAGGTTGCATAAATAAACCCGTGTGATCATCCCTTACCTAGACCTTGCGCATAGCCGGAGATTAAGTGCACCGGATTACCTTTTTTTGCCTTCTGATCAAAGAGCTTAATTGAAGTTCCACAAATTTAAGGAAGAAATAGCCAGTTTTCATTCTTCAGCAACATCTTACTTTCCATTAGCATAAAATTTCCATCTTATAAATGTAATCATAGTACCAAATGCAATTTCGAAGAATTAGCTGGAAGCTCCAAATGAAGTTACAACACACAGGAAATGTACATTATCAACTAACTAAACTAACCCAATGAGCCCCATGGTAAACAGTTGAGCTGGGTACCTTTTATCTGCCTCGCCAAGTTTGCACCCTTAAGACTTCTACCCCATAAAAAAATAAGATTTACAAGAAGATTCTCAGTTAATATACGCATTCACAGGTTATCATGAAAAGCATACCTTGGCGACATATTTAGTGTCATCTCCCCTTCTCTTCACTTTAACCTGCCACCAAAAAGACACTTCAGATGAAAGTGCATTTTAAATCTACATATACTAAGAAAATTGATAATGATGTGGGTAAGAAAAACCTTCAAAACTTGCAAGAGTTCTACACCACTTGTGGTTAGCAAGTTAGATGTCATTTAGAGAACAGTGGGTAATAGAAGAATGGCTTGAGAATGGACCTTGACAATTTGTTCAACTTATCCAAAAGGATGGATTTTGACATGCTGATGTGGATTAGGTGGGACATATTTTTTCTGGGTTAGATAACCCAAATGTGACCTCTATAAGTTACTTTAAAGCCAAATTATATTTGTTTAGGACTTCGCCAAATGCCACAACTTTTTTTGTACACATAACTCCTTTTGCATTTGGGTGGTCCCAACACCCCTCTCATTGTAACTAGAGAGAGAAATGCACGGAGATTTTCATTTACCATAATCCATACTGTTTCCATGCATTGAGATTTCCTTAACATCAAGTTTTTTCGCGAAAAGGAAAACAGTATTGCCTAGGATGGAAAACTACAACACAACCTAGAAGAGAAGTGGAATCTATATTTGGTGGAAGACACAGTGCAAAGCCTATGTAATAAAGGTAAATTGCAATGGTACTTTTTCTCTTCTACGTCTTTCATTCTTTTTCTTTCTATAACAAATTATTTGTCGAATTATAACCAAAAAAAAAAAAAATGCTTCCTTCATAGATTCACCTTTTATAAAAATAAGAATTGAAGTGCACGCCAAAACTCTTCCCCCAAAATCCAGTACTAATCTAAAAGTATGCCTTGATGAGAATAATGGTTCAGGATGACCTAGATATGCTCTTGATCGGGAAAAAGAAACTGTTAAATCCAACAAAATCCACAATGAGCGTTCACATAACAAAAACAGATGAAAGACTGGCATTTTGTGAATGACCAAATAGGGCTTTGGTCTAGTGGGGAAAGCACTGTGTATGTGATGTATGATTCAGGCACACATCATAAGTTTGAACCGTGCTAGAAACAAAAAACCTAGCATTTAAATGGAGAAGGATAGAGGGTGGACCAATTATCCACCAAACTCCGAAACCTGCGCCACTGGCCCTCCAGGATTTCTCAGATATCAAAAAAGAAAAACATTATGATTTACCGGTCCTGAATATCAATTCTCTATGGCACTGTTTGCATTAATTCAAGGGCTTTGTATTATATAATCAAGAGAAAAGTTTAGAGAAAAAAATTCCGTTATGATAAAAATTATTCCAATAAAAGCAAATTGAGAAAAACTCAGGGGTTCTTCCATTCAAAGAAGAAAGGAGGACAGAGAAATAGGCACATAGAAGCCAGTTAATGGAATATCGTCTACATACTAAAGGCAAAACTTTACCTGGGTACCATGTTCAACACAATGTGCATTTGTCAGGAGTTTTCCATCACCAATCATGAAAGCACTGTACAGAGAAGACATCATTCAAATAGTGGATACTTCCACTCCCTCTCCTAAAAGGCATAATGGATACGCACATAACAGTGAATTGTTGTACCAGCTATTCCTCATAAGTTATTAACAGGAACCAAACTTCATTCCACGTCCCATTGTTAATATTTCTAATAGATACTAGTTAATAATTTCTTAAGAAATTTACTTGAGATTCTTAATCACCATAGAGAAACACGTGCATAATCAGTTGTAGCAACATAACTCTGAAAAATGATAAATAATATACATCTGATACAGAATAACCACATATACTTTATCTACTGAATACGTAAATTATTTTTACTGGAATTCTTTTGTAAAGGTCATCCTATTATGATATATGCAATATGCTAGGAAAAACTTTAGTCAATGCTTCAATAGTCAATACTCCCTCCATCCAAATTTAGATGATTCCATTTCTATTTTGGGACATCCTAAAATGTTTGACATCATTACACTAAATATATATATGTTAGTGTTAAATCATTTACTATATATGTTACAAATCTTCATGTGGTTCTTCCATTGAAACTAACTTTCAGCCTGTTAGCCAATATTGTCTTCTACTACCACTTACATAACAATTAAGTCAAATTAATTTCTACAGCTCTGCGTATAATCAAACACTTACCATATAAAATGGGATGGAGAGTTAAAATTTTATGAGATTATTTGTTATCATATGTCAATGCGCAAATACGTGTATGTAGATTTTAAAATGGCACAATATTTATATGCACCAATCCCCTAGCAAATTCTGTCTTCTATGTATAATTGCCGATATAATGACAATCGAACGCCTTTAGGCCCAACCGGAAACTACTCTTTGCAGGAAGTTTTACTTTTTCTCAAAACTTTTAAAGGAAGTACTAAAGTTGAGAGAAATTTGGAATGGCATGCCTCCCGGTACTTGCAAATTGTCGTTGCTTCTGCCAAGGGAGGGAATAATCTGGAGCAGTGTGTGTACAGAAAACCTACAAATAAACATGATGGAGAGGAAAAAGTGAGTCCATTGCATTACTAAATTATCAAAATCCAACTGCGCGTGCAGATATATGTGATATGACTATGCATACTGTTGATATATTTTCTGATGCTAAAAATATGAAAATTTGACAGTTATTGTTTATGGAGGTCTAGGCACTCTGCGCAACATAACAGTAGAAGTATATAGAAGTTGGTAGTTAGCTTCACATGGTACATTTACATTATCTTCCAACTGGAAAAACTAAACCAGTTAGGTAAAAAAAAATGTTCTTAGGAGGCACAAGACCATATATCTTTAAGGGCTTAGAAACCTATGTCCACTGAAGACTTCATAATTTTATTGGCAATTCTACGCCCAGAAAAATTCGAGTAAGAGCTAGTTTTGAGCAGCAAATGATCATTGAAACTTGTCCCCAATTTTACCATCAAATTTGCCGATCATATTACTGAATATTCAACAACTTTTATATCAAAAACAGATTAATTAGAGCGAAATAAGCTTATTCCATTTGAAAATGCATGTGATTTAGATGAAACAAGTAGAATCATGAGCACACTATCATGGTTATTGAGTAACCTTCTAATCGATCTAAATAAAAAATCAAAATGCAAATTACTTTCAAATGAATAAATCAATGATATGACAAACATTAAAATAATGGCCAGAAGGGTCAGTCATGGGATAGCTGAAGGTTATTGTTTTTGTTCAAGACCAAATCATGTTTTTTGGCAGGGTCTGATTTTTGTCCAAACCCGGTCCCCATAGGCCTAACAGAAGGTTCAATCCCTTATTTCGGGGAGGGATTAGGCAGGTTGAGCAAGGTCCCGTCCCAATTCCCATGGACATCCCAAACCTTTAGGACTGTAGAGTCACCCAAAAAATTCTTTTGCTATGTATAGACCAACTATTAATAAGAATGGAAATGGTCAAGGTGAGCTTTGGAATTGGCCTAGCCATCAACCCTGTCCTGTTCTATAAATATAGCTATGAATTCTCAATTTTTACTGAATTTGATCAGCCTACCCACCTCACTATGATCTACCATTAACTCTTTGTTCATGTCCATTTAATTCTTTCTTTTCAGAGCCAAGTATACTTTTTCAATATCTTTTCACAGAAATCATCTTATGTGAAATCCTCTTAGAAAACTACTCAATACAATAAAACATGGCCAAAACAATATTAAATGATAGACCATAAACATATTTAAATGTAAGTATAACAATTTGGACATCAATTATTTTGACCGTAAGAAATAGCTTCTATTTAACGGGAGCAACAAAGTATTTTATTTCTATTTAGACCAGAGCAAACAAAACTTCTATGCCAACAAGGTGAAGAAATACATGTTGAGAACCTCAAGCATTTATAATTGTTTAAGTTGACAAGAAGGATAGAGCAGCTTGGAATTTTTCCATAACAGATCTATAGGAATCATAGTCTACATTTTATGTCTTCAATAATGTCAATATATCTTGGCTGTCCTTCACTTCGATCATTAAATTTGCATCATTGACAGATCGAATAGAAATATTGTTTGGTGAGTTATTTCCTCTTGGCTTCCAACATGTTCATAAACTCAGTGGGGTTCCAAAATCTCTGATATTTCACTGTACATAAGACTATAGAGAAGTTAACCTTTTAAAATATTAGAGTAATTAAGGATGGCTTTTAGACCTTAATACTAAGATATTGAAGGTCAACTTATGTCGATTTCAAAATCTACTGAAACATACAAAAGAGGACCACCAACAGTTTTCTTTATAGGTGGTCATACAACATTGAGATCAGACTATGTTGCTTTCTCTGTGTACATAAACATATACCGATTGAGCATCAGATAACAGGAATTTAGTCTCAGTTCCAAAACACATTAGTGAAGAGATCATTGGTGAGGATGAGCTGAGATCAACAGTTCGCTACAGGTTTAATAATAAGGGTGAGTATAGAATGTGGATAATTGGTATGAGTTAAAGGTTCAGCTCTCCATAAACAATAATCATTGAGAAAGTAAAAATAAATCAGCAAAACAGATAAAATTCAGCAAAACAATTAGCAAAGTGAAATAAATCATTGAGCTTCAAAAAAGAGGCCTTAAAAGGAAATGAGCATAGTAAAAATATTGTCATCTAACCACGTATCTACCTTCACAACTGCATTAAGAAAAGCTTCATCTTCAATGATACCAGTTTCTACCTGGAAAAGAAAATCAACTTATATAAACTGGTATATAACAACTAAAACAGGATGTAACTTCTTTTTGGGACACGATAAAGTGGGAAGGATTTACCAGAACCAAAACAATATTGATTTAATCATACAACTATTAAGGTTGAAAATAGAAGCTAAAATGGAATGAACGTATCAACATCCAACTGAACTTTGTTCCTGTCCATAAGAACAACCCAATAACCAAAAAATCAATCTCAAGAATATTGCTGCTGTTTTGAAAATACAGTGAAAGGGCGCACAAGCGTAAAAAGTCGGAAGAAAATGCACATGGTGTCCAACCAGGCAAGTTAATGATTCTTATGTGAAGATCCAAAACATGATTGTGTGATCAAAACTATGGAAGAACCAAAGCATGAGAAGAATAAAAAAGGGTTTTCAGGTCCTCAACTCCCCCACCCCCCACCCCTTTCGTCACCGTGCTATTTCTTCTTAACAACTGTCAAAAATGAGAGAAAAACGCACACCAAGATAGAAAAAATAGAAGAAGCATTATGACTGTCCTCATACCTGCGACTCCTTTGAGTCAAATGGAACGCCCTTCCCTGTCCCTTTTCTCTGCAGACCAGATGATTTAAATGCAGTTGATTGAGATCGTCCCGCTTCATTTTTACAGCTTCTTCTATCTTTATTGGCTAAACTCCTTTCTTCTTTTGATTTCCATAGGAAGTTCTGTTTACCAACTGCTTTCTGAATCCATCCTTAGCTTGTTAGATAAAATACTTACTCATGAACAAAAAGAAAATAAAACAAAAATATACCCATTTTAGCTCCACAAGTGGGGTCTAGGGAGGGTAGTGCATACGCAGCCTTACCTCTACCTAGTGAAGGTAGAGAGGCTGATCCCGATAGACCTTCGTCCCTAGTAATGCATATAAAAGAACAATATGAGAAGTAAAAACAAAAGTGAAGAAGCCATGCTGAAAATAGTGGAGAAAAGATCCGTAGCAATAACAAAATAATGCAATAACCTAAGAAAAAGGTAATAAAACAATACGTAATACAGGTGGAACAGCCACAGGTACTGAAAAACATGAACTCATAAGAGCAATTCAGGCTGTGGGAACCATCAAACTTACTGAAAAGAGCCCGCAACAACAACAATTGGGTATTTCTTTCACCTGTTATATCTGTTTTCATTCAAGTGATAAAAAAAATTGTGAATTCCAACTTCTGTAATTACATTATATCTTTTTATCAGTCATATTGTTCCTTCACATTTTGGATGGTAGAAATCATACAATAATATAGTCGTGCCACATCCATGCGTATATCTTTCTAGCGTCTACTACCCAAAAAAAAAAAAAAATACTCCCTCTGTTCGCAGTTACTTATCAAGTCTTTCAGAAATAGATTTTCACTTTTCCTTCTCATTTTTAACATATCACGAAACAATAATTATTTTCATCTTATTATATCCTCACCATTAATTACTTCTTTCTCAAATCATTTTCTAATTCCTAATGTATTATAGTAAAATAGTCATATTAATAATTGTTTGAGTATGCAAAATCTAAAATGTACAAGCAAAAGTGAACGAAGAGAGGGTTTGAATAATAAGAACAATGCTTATCTTGAAACCGAGAAAGAAGAGAAAAATGGAACATGTAATGAATTTACCTGAGAAGGGAAATGATGAGGAGGAGAAGATAAGTTTTGATGTACAGCTTTAGGAATAAATAGAGAAGTAGATAAGCGGTAAGATGTTAGAGAGGAGAGTGAAGTGCCAGTGCCGGTGCCGGTGCCGGTGCCGGCAGAGAACCAGCAGGTTGCAGCTCTCATATTACTAATGCAATGAGGAGAAGAGTGAGTAAAGAGAAGACTTTCAAACAAAGGAAAACGAACTGTTTCCTTATCCTCAATGAAGTAAATACTATTAATACTTATTCGCACGTCCCCTCTTTTCTTATGCTCATAGATTTTTCTTTTACAGGGAAAAGGATACTGTCAGTTTATTTATTTTTTTCAAAATTAATTGTAACTAATAACCACTTTTAAGATAATATCGTAATATGGTTACTCACTTAAAATATTTTCAGCCAATGGTCTATCTCATAATTTGCATCAAAACTCTATAATAAATAAATATTCTAATGATATATATTTATACATTATATAAAAAATATATAAAGTTTGCATCAAAAACTGTATAGTGATTATATAAAATATGTATCCTTATGACATATTTAGAAACTGTATAAAATATATATAGAATCTGCATAAAAAATACATAGTAAATGAATATTTTAATATTATACTTATAATCTCTATGAATGATGCATAAAATCTACATCAAATCTATATAGTGGTCGTATAAAATATATATCCTTGTAACATTTTTAGAAATCATATGAATTATGCATAGAATTTGTATAAAAATTGCATACTAAATGATATTCTAATGATATGTTTCTAGATTTTATAAAAGAATGCATAGAATCTGTATTAAAATTGTATATTGGTTGTATAAAATATGTACCATTATAAGAGTCTATACATATTTTATACAACCGCTATACAATTTTGATGCAGATTTTATACATTATTTATAAAGTCTATGAGCATCTCATGAAAATATTTATTTACTATGTAGTTTTTATGCAGATTCAATTATGTCAGAAAAATATATGTATTTGATATAAAAAAAAATACATTGATACGTTCTCTTTTATTGTATTTGAAAAAATAATAATTTATTTTTGATTGGGAAAAAAAGCCAAAAATTCTAAAAATAACAGTTGAACATTTTTTAAAAAGAAAGCAACAAGGAGGAAGGAGGGGGTGGGGGGATCAATGGCAAAAACAGTAATTTTTTAAAAAAGATTGTTGCAATAATATCTTTTTTAAAAGAAAGAAGCAAAAAAAAATTAAAAAAGAAAAAGAAGAGTGCCCCAAAAAAGAAATGGCTATCTCATGGAAATAAATTTCACTGGTCATTATTGGGATTCTTTTTGAATAAAATGTTATTTGTGTCCTTTTCCCTTTTTTAAATAGCTTTTGGAAAAAAAAATTGGTAAAGATTATTTGACTATAAAATTTGTTATTTTTTGATTAAAAACTCAAGGTACCAAAAATTAAAAGAAATAATTTTTGGATTAAAAAATAATTTTTGGGTGCTTTTAATAATTTAAAGTTTGCTTCAATTTTTTTATTTTATAAAATAATCCATCAATTATTACTCCAAAATAATCTAGCTATTTTTCTCGATAAGGTTGAACAAACCGTTTTCTTATTGATGGCTCTTTCTTATGGCTCTGTTTATATTTAAAAGTGTTTCACTGTTTTGTAGTATTAGTCAGGGCCAAGACACTTGTAACTATTTTAGTTGGTTGGTGAGAAAAATAATTGTGTTATTAGTAACTTTTAAGAAACCATAGTGCTATAATATCTGGATAATATATTATCTAGTTTTCATTATAAAATGATAATTTCTGTGAGATAGGGCTCTGCTGCGGTGCTCAACTAGCAGCAGTTCGGAAAAAAATCTTATTCTCTTTGTTGAATGAAACTAGTAAGAATATAAATATAACTTAGCACGATTTAGGTTACAGTGGATAAAAAGATGATTAGCTAACTCCTTTAGTTTATTTTAAGAATATACTAATGAAGATCAATGCATGTTTCATTCACCTCCACTGTGAGGCCCATTACCAAGAGTTGCAGCTCAAGGGGTTTTACTGGGAAAGAGGTTTTCAGATAAATGAGTTCAAGAAAATGCAGCAGAGTTCTACCATCAGTTAATGGATTTTGGATGGATGAACTAGCTTGATCTTACTCTTTATTTCAACACAAATTAGGTGAGAGAGTTTTAAGCCTCACTGATGTTGATAAACTAGAGCAACCTGAAACCACATGTGCCTATCAATAGGATGAATATTTTGGTAGAGAGGATAAATAAGGTGTTGGGGGGCCCTAATGAATCCCATGATGAGTTTCAAGTCAAGGTGCTGGAGAAGAATAGGCTTTGGCTGGCAAGGGCACTAGCGCCATAGAAATGATTGCTTTGATGGTATGGTATCATACTAATTCCCTTTACAACGATGCAAAGTTTACTCGTATAGCTCGGATATGGCACGATCTAGTCAGCAGGAAGATTATTCCCTCCATGAATTTTTCAGTCATCACCTTGGAACGTAGCTTGATGATAACTTTTTTCGTTACTAGGAAGAGGCCAAATGTTGCTAGGGTGATCATGCACAAGTGGTGTAGTGACACCTCATGGTCATTTTTTACTTTTCTTAAAAATTATCGTTTTACCTTTTCTTATAATTATCTCATATCTTTTTTGTCAGTGTTGGGTGGTTGGCCTAAGAATTAGAGCGAAGTATTGAGAGTTTTTAGAATCTTTTATTTTTCAAGGCTTTTAAGTTGAAATAGATGGCTTTTAGTCAATATGTAGAGTTAAGGGTCTCAAAATAGAATTATGCAGTTCCATCATTTCCAGAATATGGAATTTGGTCTAGAAGGGATTTCATTTTTAGTTTTAGGATTTTATGATGATTTTAGATCGTTAGATGAGGTACAGTGGAAGTTTAATGTCTAAGTTTGACTTTTATAACTATTTGAAGTTCAGACACTCAAATTTGAATTCCATTAATTTTATTGGATTTAGGAGATGGTGTTTGATCTACAAAGAAGGTTTAAATATTTTTTAGGGATCCTGGGGGTATTTTGATCATTTTATAGAAAGTTTTATCTTAAATAAGCCTAGGAGGACATCAGATCTAGAAGACCTCAGATTCACATTCCAATAATTTCATTGAGTCAAGAATGTCGAATTTAGTAGGTTTACATATATAATTTGTGTGCATGTAATTCCAAAAAAAAAAACTCGAGGGTCTAATCGGAGTATTTAGTTTTGAGCTTTAGTTGTTGAGTTTTTGCATTTGGTGCAGCATATAGTTTCTCTTCATGATTGTGATGTTTTGTTCACGATTGCATAAGTGTTATTCGTTGTTCTTAGCAATCGTGTGCGTCGGCCTTGATCGTATAACTTTTGTTCCCTTTTCATCGCAATCGAGTAGTGATGTGACACTATCGTGTAGATCATTAATTGGGGGTCCCAACAACTACTCTTCACATGTGTGTGACTATGGCTCCGATCGCATTGAAGGATACCTCGCAGTGTTAAATTCTCCAAATCGAGTCTTTCTTTCTCATTTGTCATTTTGGACCTTATAAACTTAAATTGAGATATAGATTTAGAGATAAAACTCTTGGTGGACTTTTTAATTATTAATTATTTGTCACCCATGGGTTATTTCTTGATTTTAATATCAAATATTGATTTTTCAAAGCTGAAATTTGGGGATTTTTCTTTGAATTGGAATTTTTAATTTTTTAAGTTTAATTTCTACTTTGTTTTTAATGAATTTTGTATTTGAGTCCCCAAACTGTGGATAACAACATATTTTTGAAAGAAAATTCCAGATTTACCTATGTGCCTCGAGTTTAACTTTTTCATTGACTTTTTGGACTCAATTTTCAAAAATGTCAATATGGATATTATTGTTCATATTTTCTCATGGTAATTCGTATTTGACCAGATTTTATAGTTTCGGAGGCTTTGAGGAAAGGAAAAGTGTAAGTTTGATTCATTTACTTCAAATTTAAGGGAAGTTGAGGTTCTTTGACCCTTCTACAAGGTTTTCTTAGATGATTATGTGTCAGTTGTTTATAATTGGGAGTAGTGGGGAACACTGGGGGTGTCTATGTGGGTAAAGTGCTGAGCATTCAATCGAACACTAGAGTCAAGCATGCGGGGTTAAAATAAAGGAGCAAAGTTGTTGTAAATTCTTAGATTACTTGTCTTTTCTATTGAGTTGAGATATTGTGTATCTTTTGAGATATTCATATAGGATTATACTTACTTGATTGATTTTTTATTGGATATTATACTCGTGTGTAGGGTTTGATTGTCTTGAGTTAATATTTTATGTGATATTTCATCCCTGTAAGGGTTCTATTGGATTAATGAGTTGATTATCCGTGTTTACCTATATTGGGACCTTAATTGATCAATTTGGATTGAAGTGGAAACTTCCATGAATTGCATTTGGTATGTCTTATTTGTTGTTGGATTTTAGCTATCTGATATGAAAACGTGACTCTTGAAACATATTATGTAATGATACAAAAAAGAAAGACAAATAGGATAATGATATGCAATATCCAAAGAAAAATAATTTTTGGCATTGATATTGGGTAATACTTGAAGGAAAATGGTTCTGGACATCGTAACATGATAATGGTCCAAAAGAAAATTGTTCCAGATGGATACATGGATCTTGTGAGTCCTCCATGAATCTTAGCTATCCATTTGAACAACAGGTGTGTATCATAGGACATATATGCATCATGTTATTTGATGTTGCATTGCATCACATATCACAGTCATTAATTGGTGTATGTAAATGAGTTGTTTACTCCATTTGATTGATTATATCTAATGTTATAATTAAATACTAAACTTTCTTACTCTTGCTTCTTATCTTAATTTCACTTGTTGACCCTACTTCCCATGCTAATTGAATTATTTATTTTCTTATCATGCTCCATATTCCATTTCATTAACTGTTTATATGTGTTGCTGATATTAAGTTGCCTTTTTCCTATTTTTTTGTACAGTAATACTAGCCTAAGATCACACATATTGATGAGGTTATTGGATTTGGTATTATTTCCCTGAGAGTGATTCGACTGGGAAAAAATTATGGCTAATGATGATAAATATGTATTTGTGAAAGGCTTATTATTGATAATGAGTTGTGAAAATAAATTAGTTATGTTTGAGATCGAAATGTGAAGAGTATTATCGAACTTAGGTAGTTTTCCTTTAACTTGACCTATTTATTTTAGAATCCATCCAACGAGTCTATTATTCAGCTCCCAAGATGTATCTTTCATGCCATGGATGGACTTGTGTCACGCCCTGAGTCTACACCTTGAATCTAACACGGTACTTGAAATCATGCGTGGCTCCAAGCTGACCCCTGACCTGTCATAACACATAAAACCTAAACTAAAAAGTAATGCGGAAGATGATACATGAGCTAACTTTACGACATGAATAAATAATAAGGAAAGTCACTGATTGACAACTACATTATTTAAAAACCGAATACAACTTTTGAATGACTGTTTATGAAACCTCTACTACTAATGAGTAGTTGAGACAACCCCAAACAAACTCTATATAACCGAAAAGAAATGCAATTTAAGTCGGAAACTCTAAATATATTGCCCTCGAATAATGAGGACTCACCATTTGCTAACTGAGATCTGCTGGTATATACAATCCATGAAGCTAAGAGGGATAACTGGATCTATAGTATGAATGTAGGCATAAAGTATGAGTGCAGTACTTTGAATGTACTGGTATTTGAGTTTATGAAATAACTTTCAAAACAAACATTACTGAGCATATGCAATAAAAATACATGACTTAGAAATGGATATGAGAGTATTTAAATATGATAAGCTAAGACTGATACCATAAATCTGTTTCTAAGATGTGAATTGGAACATATCTGAATTATAGGACTGAGAAATCATACTAAATAAAAAGGAAATGCTACACTGAATGCATGAAAATAGATCATGAAATTGAGTTGCAATGACTCGCTTTTAATTGAAAATATTCTTGAAAGATGGATACCATAATAATAGATAAATTGTCATATTTGTTGTAAACTAGTGAGTCATGCAACATATAATCACATTATAAATTTGAAAGTTTAACGTGGTGGGATTTTCTTCTAACCACCATATAACCATGTGAGATACATGAAGTCCAGTGACGTACACCATACTGGAAAAGTCTGCTCTAACCGGCCAAAGTTAGAACCATATAATTAAGGATCTTGTATTTTTAGCCTCGGTAATTTCGGGATCATAAATACCTAATGAGGCAACGTAGTTCTAAACTATGGTGTCACTCTTAGGTCGAGTGATGGTGCTCTCAGTCCACTCAGTGTTAGATAATCCTCCCAAAATATAATTCATATAGCTCAATCATATTTTAAGTTTGGCATATCATGCCCTTGCATAAATTATGAATCAAATTTTATCATGACATATCATATCTTATCTTATCACGGGACGTACGTAGATGTCAAGGTTGCTCATGATCATTGATTGTCTAATCATAACTAATCAAGAGACTTACTAAATTTCGTGCGAGTCAAAACTCCATATCATAACTTGTCATAGATTCATACTAA
>JBDJHY010000116.1:14636005-14650056 GCA_039654485.1 Withania somnifera | reverse complement strand
TGCGCATGCAGACATATGTGATGTGGACTATCCGTATTGTTGATATACCTTCTGATGCTAAAAATGAAAATTTGACATTTATTGTTTATGGAGGACTAGGCACGCTACACAACATAACAGAATAAGTATATAAAATTCGGTAGTTAGTTTCACATGGTACATTTATATTATCTTCAAACTGAAAGAACTAAACCATATGGTTTAAAAAAAAAAAAAAAAAAAAAAAAAAAAAAAGAAGGATTTGTTCTAGGGAGGCACAAGACAATATACCTTTAAAAAGGATCATAAACAGACATCCTGCCTAAGACTTCACAATCTTACTTTCAAGTCTACGCCGAGCCAAATTCGAGTTAAGGCTAGTTTTGGACAGCAAATGGTCGCATCGAAACTTGTCCATTTTTTATCATCAAATTTAACAATCATATTATTGAATATTCATCAACTCATATATCAAATAAAAATTAATTAGAACAAAATAAGCTTAGGGGTAGGTCTCGTGCATCCCATCATCCTCAGACCCAACCTGTGTGTAATTACACTGGGTATGTTGTTGAAATAAGCTTTAGTAGATTTGAGAATGCAAGTGATTTAGACTAAACAAGTTAATAACTATGAAAGAGGGCAGCCCGGGGCACTAAAGCTACCGTACACAAAATAACGACATAGCTACAATGTCGTCTAACATTTTATCATTGTTACCCAACAACCTTTAAATCGATCTAAATAAAATATCACATGGAAAATATTTTCAAAGAATAAATCAATGATATGACTAATATCAAAATAATGGCCAGAAGGGCCAGTTTGTTCAAGACCAAATCATGTTTTCTTTGCAGGGTCTGAGTTTTGTCCAAATCTGGTCCCAATAAGGCTAGACAGCTGATGCTAAACAGGCCGCTCAAGCCCTTATTTCTGAGGAGGGATTAGCAGGTTGAGCGAGATCCCAGCCCATGGACAGCCCTAATCTTTAGTACTGCAGACTTAAATTCCTTTGCTATTTATAGACCAACTATTAATAGGAATGAAAATGGTCTAGGTGAGCTGTGGAATTGGCTTCCCTGTATCAGCCCTGACCCGCTCTATAAAAGTAGCAACGAGTTCTCTATTTTTTATCAAATTGACTACGTCACATGATCTACCCTTAACTCTTTGTTCAAGTCCATTTAATTCTTTCTTTTAAGCCCAAATATTTATTCCCAATATCATTTCACAGAAGCATCTTAGAAAACTACAGAATATAATAAAAAAATGTCCTAAACAATATAAAATGGTAGATCCTAGACATATTTGAATGCAAATATAATGATTTGGATATCAATTCTTTCGACTTGAAAGACGACAAGAACAACAAGATACCTAGAGTAGTCCACAAAGTGGGGTCTAGAGAGGGTAGAGCATACGCAAACCTGAACTCTATCTCAGATGTAGAGTAGTTGTTTTCGAAAGATCCCTGACTCAACTCAAGATAAAAAAGTCTAAAAAAGAAAGTAATGGAAATAAATGAAAAAATGGGCAATAATAGAACAACAAATAGTAGATAACTATACTACAACAAAATAATTTTAGAATCAACCTACATGAAACAACAAATAATAACATAAAACAAAGAACAAGAAACAAGAGTAATACTACTACTACTAGAATGGATCTCAAGGCAACACCACTCCTACTTACTACCCTTCTATCCTAATTCGTGTCCTCCACATCTTCCTATATAAGGTCATGTCCTCGATAAGCTGCAACTGCATCATGTCCTCTCTAATCACCTCTCCCAGTACCTCTTGGGTCTATCTATATCTTTCATGAATCCATCCATAGTCAACATCTCACAACTCCGTACTGAGGCATTCATACATCTCATCATCATATTCCGGACCAGTTCAACCTCGTTTTCCGCATCTTGACTTCCACAGAAGTCACTGCCAACTTGTCTCAGATATCCTCATTTTCAATCTTATATGTCCTAATATACCCACATCCATCGTAAATCTTAATCTTTGCCACCTTCATTTAAATGTGTGCGTTATTGACCGTACAACTCTCCGCCCTATTCAATAAAGTTGGTCTAACCATAACTTTGTAGAACTTTTCTTTAAGCTTTGGAGGAACCATCTTATCGTACAAAACACTATATGCGAGCCTTCATTTCATCAACCCTACACTAATACTGTGAGTGACATCCGCGTCAATCTCTCCATTTCCTTGAATAATAGAGCAAAGATACTTGAAACTATCCCTCTTTTGAATGGCCTGTGTATCAAGCCTCATTTCCACATCACTAAACTTTCACTCCAAGTATTCTGTTTTGATTCTGATCAACCTTAAACATTTGGACTCTAGCGTTTGTCTCCAAACCTCCAGCAAGTGCTAACTCTATCACGAGTCTCCTCAATCAAAACAATGTCATCCGCAAATAACGTACACCGTGGGCACCTCACTTTGAATTTATCGTGTTAATACATCCATCGCCAAGACAAATAAAAATAAACTAAGAGTTGAGCCCAGGTGTAACCCCATCAAATCGGGAAAATGTAGAGTTATCTCGTACTATCTTTATTCAGGTCTTGGCTCCATCATATATATCCTTAATTGACCTAATGAATGGCACAGGTACACCTCTAACCTCCAAGCACCTCCAAAAAACCTCTCTGGCGACTTTGTCGTAAACCTTTTCTAGGTCGATGAACACTATATGTAAGTCCTTCCTCCCCTCCATATATTGTTCCACCAGTCTCCTTATTAGGTGAACGGATCATGTAGTGGAGTGTACTGGCATCAATTCCAACCCGTTCTCCGCCACCATTCCATTTCTCCCCACCCTCATTTCCACTACCCTCTCCCAAACACTATGTGTACTCAACAGCTTGATACTAATTGTAGTTCTTGCAATTTTGAATGTTACCCTTATTTTAGTACAACAAAATTTGTCGTACTCCATCTTTATGTTTCAGACATCTTCACCGTCTTGAACACAACATTAAATAACTCCATCAGTCACTCCAAACTTGTAGTATCTGAACTCTTCCAAAATTCCATCGAGATCTCATCTGGGCCAGTTGCTTTCTCCCTATGCATCTGGGGATAGCATTTTTTGCCTCCTCAACCTTTATACGCCTACTTTAACCGTCATCGCGATTACTCTCTGAGTGCTCTAAATCTCCCAACCCTTCTATGCTCAAGAGTTTATGAATCTATGATTATCATATCTTTCTAATGAGTGCCTCATCCACCAGTATTTCGTCATCCTCATTCTTGACGCACTTCACTTGGTCAAGGTCACGAGCCCTCCTCTCTCTCACATTGGTTAGCCTATATAACTTCTTATCCCCGCCTTTGTCTTCTAATTTTGTGTACAAGTGCTCAAAAGTTGTTCTTGGCGTTATAACGCTAACTTTGCCTCTTTCCTAATCATCTTATGCTATCCATTCGTTTTTCCTCCTTGTCCTTACTCTCTTCCAACTTCGTGTAAGCCACCGTTTCTGCTCCACCTTCCCTTGTATTTCCCCATTCCACCACTAATCCCTCGATGTCTCACCAGATCGACCTCTCAACACACCCAAAACCTCTCTAGCCACATCCATAATGCAACTGGCAGTCTTATCCACATACTGTCTGCATCCCTACTACTCCCCAAGCCCCAAGAGACACCAACTTCTCTAGTATCTTAGACGCATCTGCCATAGTCAAGCTACACAAATTCATCCTTGGTTGGGTCATCCATAACCCTCATCTTCCTCTCCTTCTTGATCTCCAAGTCTATCACTAAGAGTTCATGTTAGGTCATGAGATTCTCACTCGGGATGACCTTGCAATCTTTACAAAGATTTTAATCAATCTTCCTAAGAAGCAAAAGATCAATTTGAGTCTTGGCCACCATATTGCAGAAGATAACCAAGTGCTTCTCCTTCTTAGGACTGTAAGAAATAGCTTCATATTTAATAGTAGAACATATTGAATATCATTTATATATAGACCTAAGAACACAAAACCTCTATGCAAGCAAGGTGAAGAAACACAGGTTGAGAACCTCAAGCATAAGTATTTAAAGTGACAAGAAGGATAAGGCAGCTTGGAATTTTTCTATAATAGATCTAAGGGAATCATAGTCTACACTTTGTCTTTAATAATTCCTGGCTGTCATTCGCTTCGTTCATTAAATTTACAATCGTTAACGGATCGAATAATAGTATTATTTAGTGAGATATAATCATTTTCCTCTCTACTTCCAATATTTACATAAACTCATCGGATTTTCCAATATCTCAGATATTTCACGGTACATAAGACTATAGTATAGTTAACTTTTTAAAATATTGAGTAGTTAAGGCTGGCTTGTAAACCTTAATGCTGAAATATTGAAGGTCAACATATGTCAGTGGCAAGAGCCACCAACATACAAAAGAGGAGCCACCAACAGTTTTTTTTTAAGCTAGCATACAATATTTAGATCAGATTATCAGTTCTCTTAAGTGTACATAACCATATATGGGTTGGGCATCAGATAACAGGATTTTAGTCTCAACTCGTAAACACAGCAGTGATCTCTTCATTGAGCGAGGATGACCTGAGATCAACAGTTTTCTACAGGTTTAACAGCAAGGGTCAGTATAGATAGGAGCTAAAGGACATATTTGCTAGGAGTTAAAGGCTCAGCTCTCCACAAACAATAATTGCAGAAAGAGAGAAAACAGATAAAGTTCAGTAAAACAATTAGCA
Organism: Withania somnifera; assembly: GCA_039654485.1. NCBI lineage: Eukaryota > Viridiplantae > Streptophyta > Magnoliopsida > Solanales > Solanaceae > Withania > Withania somnifera. The sequence continues at coordinate 14,645,340 of JBDJHY010000116.1, read as the reverse complement.
AAGTGAAAAAGATATTGAGGTTGAAAGAAGAGGCCTTATAAAAGAAATGATCATAGTAAAAGTTACTGTTATTCAACCACATATCTACCTTCACAACTGCATTAAGAGAAGCTGCATCTTCAATAATACCAGTTTCTACCTGGAAACGAAAATCAACTTAGATAAAGCAGTATAGAACAACTGAAGACAACATGTAACTTCTTTTCGAGACATGTATGATTTGATGCTACAATTATTAAGGATGAAAACAACAGTTGAAAAGAAGCTAAAATGGAAATAACATAGAAGTATCAATGTGCAAGTGAACTTTGATCCTGTACATGAAAACAACCCAATAATTAGAAAAATCAATCTCAAGAATATTTGCTGCTGTTTTCTAGCACAGCAAAGTAAAACATAAAAGGTAGAAGAAAATGCATATGGTATCCAACCAGGCAAATTAATGACTTATACATGCAGATCCAAAACATCACTGGGTGATCAAAACAATGGAAGAACCGAAGCATGAGAAGAATAGAAAGGCTTTTCAGGTTCTCAACACCCGTCACCCTGCTATTTCTTCTTAACAACTCTCATGAACGATAAAGTAAACCAGACACCAAGACAGCACAAATAGAAGAAGTAATACTATTGGCATCGTACCTGCAGCTCCTTTGACTCACATGGAGCTCCCTTCCCTGCTCCTTTCCTCTGCAGACCCGACGATTTAAATGCCGTTGATTGAGATCGTCCCGTTTCATTTTTACTGCTTCTGCCATCTTTATTTGCTGAATGCCTTGCGTCTTTTGATCCCCATAGGAATTTCTGTTTACTAATTTCTTTCTGATCCACTCTTTGCTTGTTAGATAAAATATTTACTCATGAACAAAAAGAAGATACAGCATACCCGATGTAGTCCCACAAGTGGGATTTGGAAAGGGGAGTGTGTATGCAGCCTTACCCCTACCTTGTGAAGGTAGAGAGACGGTTTCTGGTGGACCCTTGGCCCAAGTAACGCATTTAAAAGAACGGTATGAAAAGTAAATATAGTAGTGAAGATATCATGCTGAAAATAATGCAGAAAACAACATATTAGTAATAAAAAAATGATACAGTATCCTAAGGAAAAGGTAACAAAAACAACAGGTAATACAAGAAAAATCGAGAAGAATACAGTAATGTGACAAGTCCGGAAACAAGTATTGGAAAACAGAAACTCATAAGAGCAACTCAGGCTGTATGGATCATCAGATTTACAGGAAGGAACCAGAAACAACAATCACCTCTTATATCATTTTCATTCAAGTGATGGTAAAATTTGTGGGTTCCCACCTTTTTAATTAGCTAATATCTTTTTATCAGACACGTTCAGTTATGTGCCAATTGTCCCTTATCGGGTCAGTAGAGAAATGCTAAGGTTTACAGCCTAAACTAGTCTCTTGGGTTGGGCTCTCTTGTTTGGTCTATAACATGTTCCTTCACATATCCAGTATTTCTAAGAGTAGATTTTCACTTCTACGTATTACTTTTAATATTATATTAAGAAACAGAATTACTTTTTCTTGTTTTACCCTCAACATTCATCACCTACTTCCTAAGACTATACATTATTGTTTAATTAAAATCCTCATATTAATAATTGTTTCTTAAGAAATGTGCAAAATCCGATAATGAACAAGTAAAATGAACGGAGTTAGTAAATAACACAGATAATGCTTAGCTGGAAATAGAGAAAGAAAAGAAAAATGGAACATGTACCTGAGAAGAGAAACGATGAGGAGAAGCTGATGAATTTTGATGTAGAGCTTTAGGAATAAATAAAGATAGGCCGAAAGATGTTAGAGAGGAGAGTGAAGTGCAGGCAGAGTACCAGCAGGTCGCAGCTGCCATATTCCTAATGCAACGGAGAAGACTGAGTGAAAGACTAAACAAAAGGAAACGGACTGTTTCCCTATCCTCAAAGTAAAATATTAGTACTTACTATTCACAACCCTTTGGCGCCTGGGGTACCCTCTTAAATTTGGGAATTGGATCCCTGTTTTTAATATTTCTATTTTTAAAAATGGATATTATTTTTAAAAAATATAATTAGCCAAGTTATATTGCTAAAAGGGAAAATCTTGGTGAGTATTTTATAATAAATAATTAATTTTTATAAACATACGTTTTAACTATTATTATCTATAGGAATACATAATAATATTATGTATTTACTTAGCGCTCTCTTCCTCAATCAATGACTCTTCTCTCTCTCTTTTTCTATATCGATTTTCTCTATCTTTCTTCTCACTACGAAGAAAATAGGAAAGCCAATCAAACAAGTCTATCACAATATGTGGTTGGTAATTCCAACCATATGTGACCGGTAATTTATCAAAAAATATTTTTAATAATTTTTTAAAGAAACTAACCTCAAATGGTCGATTTCTTTGAAAATAAATTGTGAAAAATATATTTTTCGACCACATTTGAAAGCTATATTAAGAATATATTGTGTCTGTATTATAAATATATGATAAGTGTGTTACAAATTATTCTGGTTGGTATCAATAAGAAGGAAGTGATGTTTACAATGTGTGTTACAAATGTATTGTTTATAAAATGAATATGTATTTTGTATATCCTATAAATTATTTTGGTTTGTATCACTATGAAAAGAAATGACTTTCAAAATATATATTAAAATGTATTGTGTCTGTATCATTGTAATGATCCTTCAGTCATTTTCGTGCCCTTGCAGATTTTTTGTGCTTAAAATATTTTTATAGTTCTTTCAAGTTATTTATGACTTATTGGGACTGATAGTTTGGCTCCATGGTAGCTCTGTTATGTCTATCTCAGTTATTTTTTTATTTTATTTTTTGCAGTTTTAACCTTAGAATTTGGCAACTTGAGAATAAATTTTTTAAAAACGTGTTCCAAATCGAATTCCAACAATTAGCTTTAGAACGTGAATTTTGATTTAAAAAGACACTTAGTTTGGATTTCGGGGTTTTCAATTGTGCTTCATATCATTAGACGGGATAAAGGATAAATATTTTTAATATTTAAAATTGTCATGACTCTCTATTATTAATTCCTCATTTATGTAAGATGTTCGCCTTTTCTAATTTAACCAAAACATATGTTGTTGGCATTTAAAGTAAAACAAAAGTTATTTCTCTAATAAAACAAAATGCACGTATATTTTATTGCCTTCCTAAAAGGTTGAAAGTATAGTGCAATATCATTATGAAATAATAAATTACATTCGAGATTTTATTTATCTTATAAGAATTTAAAAAAGTTATTAATATTTTAATAGAGATAGTATATTTAATTATGTTATAAAAGTATTATTATAAGAAGTAGACTTTATTCAAAATAATTTTTTTAATTACGATATATCTAAAGAATGATATTAATTTTATAATGAACCTACACAATATCTAAATATCTATGTAACACAAATTGATCCAAGTAAAGAGACTAAGTAAGGTGTGGTATTGACACCACAACCCCACGTAGCAGCCATGCAATTTGGCTCCTCAATGTGACTAAGCTTAATCAAATGACAAAGTCTACTCCTAATTTTGCCAAGTCCAAAACGTGATAGTGATAAACTGTTGTATCCATGAGTATCTTAGTATTATGATATTAATACAAAGTTGAGAGTAAATTATCTTAAACGTTGTGTCTCTTGTTTAACTTCTCTCACGACGCCTTGTTTATAAAGTAGTTTCATTATGTAAGGATTGGGAACCTCAGCCTGATACTTTCTATGCAAATTGCCGCAATGAGTTTCTACGTAATATTTTTTGACATTGAAAAACTATTCACTAAAGGAGAAAATTAATTATCTACGTTAAGTTATTCGATTTTAAATTTAAAGTAAATCAAGCGTGACAACTTTTCGAGCGGTTCGGAAGAAAGTATTATGAGCTTGCTTCTCATCGTTTTCAGGTAATTTTCATATTTATTTTCACGTTAAATTTTGAAATATAAAATTTTGTAATCCTAATATCCTTAGCTAATTTTCAGGCTCAACTCTCGTCCGATTAAGCTCAAATTTTAATAATAGGTCCCTTGAGTTGTGACCCATGTTTCGGTAAATTTTATTTCATGTTTCGGATTGCGGATCCTGTCGGTCCAATTTTTAGCCCGGTCTTTATTCCAGTCATTTATATGGCAATATGGCTCTTGTTTCGTATTGACGTGTAGGTTACTATTTTGATAGTTTCGAAGGCTTTGGAGCGACTTTGTGAATTTTGAGCTTCGGCATCACGTCTGCACTTTTTTCGTTTGCCTCCAGGTAGGTTACGACTTTTTTCTTTTAGACTAAGTGCATATATGGTATTTATGATGTGACTGGCTAGTATATGGGTAGAGAGTGAGGATTGGTTTACCAGGCTCATGTTATTTCACTTCAGTACCTCGTTATACTTTCTCAACTTAGTAATTGATTGGTTATCGTCTGTGGGTAGTCTAGTGAACTATACACGTTGTTAATCCCTTTGTTCTCTCCTTGAGCATACTTACTCGATGCATTATAGGGATAAAGACTTGTTATCATGTTGAGAATGTTATTGGTCTCTGGACCCTAGATTTCTCTCATTGGGTAGTGTCTCTGCTAGTTATACCTTCAGGAGCCCCGTTATTTGTTAAATAATTTATACTGGTATTTGATCTATTCTTGACTATGGTTAGTGTATCTTAAGCTTATTAAAGATTATTATTGCACCGCAGAAAGGATTTATCCCCTAGTTGGGCTTATGAGCGTTACATTGACCTACTTGAGATCTACTCTGAGCTGCTATGTGATAAAGATGTACTACACAGATGGACTGGTTTTGTTTGTGACCATGCATTAGACGCCTGGAAAAAGTAAAAGCTGATTATTAAAACAAGTGGCTTAATAATGATTTAATAAACTTGATTTTTTGTCAGACTAACACTTCAAAAGATTTCTATTATATGTATACTTCAACCACCACGTTTTGATATAAAGCTATTCTCCTAATATACGACCAGAATTAGTATAAAATGGGGAAAATAATTTTATACCTTACTTATACTTTCCACGGCTGCAGAGCATTATGGAGCTATTTTCTCACATGGTTAAACTCTATTTTTAAATTTTCACCGACGATATTGGAATTGTTCATACAATGATGTGATAGATTTTTTACTGAGATATTATATATGAACTGAGATCGATTTTTGGCATATTTACCCTGGTTATACGAGTATTACAAGATTTTGCATGCGGGAGGTTGTGAACCCATGGGCCCTGTCGTCTATGTCGTAGGGCTAGATTGGACGAGGGTAACACAATGGAGGAGAGGTATACAAATGAGACCTTTAGTGGGTCCTGCCTTCATGATTCATAGTGCCGAAAAAGGAGCGTACTATCACACCCTGGGGCTACCCCCCTCCAGACATAATATGGTGCAAAGAACCCACAAGTGGTCCTAAGCAAACTCTTAGCACATATATCTGGTGGTAAATTAACATTCAGCGGAATCTATGAATAGCATAACTAAGGGAACTACTATAGAATCTTATAAAAACTTAAGAGTTATCATCAACGGGTAACAACAAGAGAAAACATAGTATGGCTAATAATGTATTGACATCAATGTCTGAAACCTCTACTAGACTAGGATGAACCACTGGGATAACCCCTCAGTCGGTCCTCACCATAAAATTAAAATATAAAATAGTCAAAAGTAAAGAACAAATCCAATCCTTGGTGTTGTGAGGACTTACCAAACTGCTTTATAAACCTGCTACTGCCACGAGGATAGGAAAAAAGAGACTTGTATCTATATAATCATAAAAGGACACAATCACTAATAGGGTCAGTACATAGAATACATTGGTATGGGAGTGTATGCATAAAATTATAATAAATATCAATGCATAAAAACTCATAAGAAGAGGTTAAAAATCATATCATGAGTATAAGAATCTGCGCAATGACCCAAATCTAAAAATTAGTTGAAAATCATAAGTCTTGTATCAAGTTTAGAAACAATAAGCAAATCATACTTTATTTGGGTCAAAACACCTAGTTTAGTTCTTAAGTCTTAAAATTATGAGGTGGAAATTTCTACTGACCGACATAAATCACACTATGAGAAACTTGGAGTCCAGTATCATAAACTCACACTAAAAAAAAGTCCAATGAACTAGACCCAAAAAAAACTCGCTCTAACCCACCACAACTAGAACTAATCATGTAATTATAGTTAAGGATTCATAACTAAGTGATAAAGTAAACTTACGGTGTCTACACAGTTCTGGGATTATCAGTTAGTATCACCCTCTTCTAACAAGTACATACTCAGTCCAAACGGTGCTATATAATTGTTCCAAAACATTCGTAATGCTCATATTCATAAAAAAATCTTTAATAAGTGACATATCTAGATGCGTGGAGCCTAAGAATACTTGAGCCGAAGCTCGTTAGTTTTATTTTCATATTTGCATCATGCTAGCTTCATGAATCTTGATAAGTTCACGTAAAATTTATAAATTCATGTAAAAAAAATCATGATGTACTTTCAAAAGTTTTAACATGCTAAAACCATTAGTTCTTGTCATGACTAATCTAATTAAGTCTAAATAGGTTAAATGATGATAATTCATGAAATCATGTAAGAATCATGCTAAATGTCTTGGTTCATGTAAATATTACATACTTTAAGTCATGGGGATAATTTCTAATCAAAATATAAACTTGGGCTTCTTAAAACCTAGACTAAAACATAAACAACTTTATAAAACAAGAATATTTGGGCATAAGAATGAAAGGAGCACATTCAAACCCACATACCTGGATTGAAGCAAAAACCTAGGTTAATTTTTTAAGAAGATTAAATGCTTGAAACCTTAGGTTGAGAGTTTCGAACGCAATTCCCTATTTTCTTTTCTTGTTTGAGAGTCTCTAAGTGCATAACAGGATTAGGGAAATAGAGTTTTACTATTTATACTAGGGGTAAAAATAGAATTAAAATACCTCATTAGTGATAGGCTCTAGGAAAAGTCCAAAATACCCCTAGGTAAGAAATTAAAATAATCTGGGAAGCAGTCACATAACACCACGAGTGGACTTCACAATTTGTGGTCCATCACTTCACGAGTCGTGGTCCATCACTTCACAACTCATTAAATGTGTTTGTAGAGTGATGATCAGCTACTGGAAAGTATCTACGATCCCACGAATGTATACCATGGATCATGGTCTTGTGTACCAAGACTTGTGATCCCAATGAAGGTTGTTTAGAAGTTTGGTCCAGTTTTCATAAACGACTCGTGGTGTTGCACTCCACGAGTTGTGGTCTTAACTCATGGGACATAGGAATAATTTTTCTTCTGGTTTTGGTTCTTACGTTGATATTTGGAGTTTCTTAGCTAGTATAAGCATGGGTTATTACAATTTCTCACCATTGGGATCATTCTTCCTTGAATGGTGGCTAGAGTTGACTTTTTTTAGCTAAACTAAGCTAGGCTATAAGGCTGACTAAGTACTTATCAAGAATAAGGATTTAGACTGAACTTAGACATGGTTTCTAATGTTTAAACTGAAACGAAACAAGCCATGAGCATACTTAACATGAATGCATAGATATAGAGGCAGAAATAGCTAATTTTAACATGAAACCAAAGGGAAAGATCTAAATTTAGGACTAGTTACCTTATATTGAACAGGAACTAGGAGCAAAGAGATGCGAGTATTTCTTCATCATATCATCTTCTGCCTCCTTTGTAGCACTTTCAACTACATGGTTCCTCCACAACACTTTAACTTGCAAACCTGTCTGTCTAAAGTCTAAACTGGCACCTCTTCATAGGTAAGGCTATCCTTAATAGATATGGTCTCAACAGGAACAACCAATGAAGGATCACTCAACACTTCTTTAGGAGAGAAACATAGAACACAAGATGGACTGCTGCAAACTCAATCAGAAAGTCCAACTCATAGGCCACTTGGTGTAGTTGATCTTGCGAGAGGCTCATAGTTCCAGGCATTCTATTCATATTGGTGCAACCAAGATGTACTGTGATTTGCGACAGTTGTATTGGTGAAGTAAGATGAAGAGGCACATTGCTGAGTATGTGTCTAAGTGTTCGAACTGTCAACAAGTTAAGTATGAGTATCGGCGATAGGTGGTTTAATGCAGAGGCTCCCTACTCTAACTTGGAAGTAGGAGCTGGTGACTGGATTTTTTTTTCTGGGTTACCTCGGATTAGCTGGGGCATGATATTGTGTGGGTTATTTTTGACAGACTGACTAAGTCAGTGTACTTCATTCCTACTCACCCCTCCTATAATGCTGAGCTTCTAGATCAAATTTACATTCGTGAGGTGATTCAGTTACATGGTGTCCCTGTATCCATAATTTCTAATAGAGGCACCCATTTTACATAGAAGTTTTGGAGATTAGTTCAACGGGACTAGGGTACTGAGGTACAATTAAGTACTGCATTTCACCCACAGACCGACGATAAGTTTGAACGTATCATTCAAGTGTTAGAGGATATGTTGAGCACTTGTGTGATAGACTTTGGTGGTGCTTGGGATAAAAACCTACCACTAGTAAAGTTTTTCTTATAATAAGAGTTATCACTTCAGCATTGAGATAACATTTTTTGAGGCATTGTATGGAAGACGGTGTAGGTTCCCCGTTGGGTGGTTTGATGGTTTTGAGGCTAAAGTCCAGTCTATGGATTTTTTGCATGATTCTGTTGATCAAGTACGATTGGTTCAAGATATATTTAGGGCAGCACAAAGTAGGAAGAAGAGCTATGCTGATCGTAGGCTTGGTGCCTTAGAGATTGGAGTTGGTGATAGAGTGTTTCTGCGGGCATCTCCTCTGCGCGATGTGATGAGGTTTGATAGGTGGGGAAAGCTTAGTCCCAGGTATATTGGGCCATTTGAGATTGTGGAGAGAGTTGGTGATGTTGCCTACAGGTTGGACTTACCTTCTACGCTTTCATACATTCATTCGGTATTCCATATTTCAATGTTACAGTGGTATATTCCCAGTGAGTCTCATGTCCTTCGAGAGGATTTAGTGCAGCTAGATGAGAATTTTTCCTTTGTTAAAGTGCCTGCGAAAATTTTGGCTAAGGATGTTAGAAAGTTGAGGTTCAGGGATTTCCAGTGGCTAGGGTGCAGTAGAGACCTCATTCGGTCGACGAGGCTACTTGGGAGATTGAGAGTGAGGTGCGGAAGAAGTATCCGTAACTGTTTGAGGCATTAGGTACTTTCTCTTCTTGTTTATTTCTTTCTTTTACTTGACTTTCGGGGACGAAAATCCTTTTAGTAGTGGATGCTGTAATGACCCTCATGGTAATTTATGATATATGTGA
>JBDJHY010000116.1:14587831-14601171 GCA_039654485.1 Withania somnifera | reverse complement strand
TTGTTTTTCTTTTTCCTTTCAGAAAAAAAGCGTAATTTTGTTGCAATTTTGGTTTTACCCTTTGGAGCTTCTATTTTTTTGCTCCTTTGCTGATTCCAACGAATGACTGACATCCATTAATAATGATGAGCAACCCCTCTTATCTATTTTGCCTTGTTATCATGGCCTTGCGGTGGAAAATTACACTTGTTTATATATAGTTTTGAATTATCTTTTCATGTATATATAATGTATTTACTTTTTCGTGTGTTTAATTCTTCATATTGTGAGTGAAAATACTGATTCCGCCGCTGCTTGTTATTGGGATTTTTTTTTTCTTAATGTATTTTTCTTATTTTGTCATGCTCTAACATTTTACAGGATCTATGGAGGTGAAGGAGAGAAAACAATGGGGTGTTTCAGCCTCTGATGTTGTGTCACATTTTGGTACAACTGGAATGTCTGTTGCTGCTGCAACTGCCATCACTCATCCTTTAGGTTGTTTCTTCACTTAATTAGTACCCTCTCTTTTTATGCTTATTTATTGATTATACCCCCTCTATTTATTGGTTATACATAAGAAGGCTTTTTCTTTAGTTTTTAAGATGGGTTTCTCAAATTGGAAGAAACTAAATTTTACTTTGGATAAGTGAAATGCTTGTTCAAATACAACTTTAACTTCCAAATACAAAAAAAGGCAGCCCGGTATACTAAAACTCCTAGTATGCGTGGGTCCCGGGAAGGACCGGATCACTAGGGGCTATTGTACGCAGCAAGAAGCTGTTATCACGGTTTAAACTCCTTTCACATAGCAACAGCTTTATCACTTCCTCCAAGTCTCCTCTTCCAGCTTCCAAATACCATTTTTCAATTTTAATACCATTTTTTTTAAATATCATTCAATTCATGTCCAAACACCTACATAGAATTAGCCATCACTTTGTTGCTGGCAAGAGAAGACTGGATAATACTATCACTTATTTTAAAAATATTGATAAATTGTACAAATTTGTTTGATGATTTGACTTGTGAGTTGCAAAATGTATTGCCATCCAGGAGAGGAGAGAGGAGCTCAAAAAAGATCTGGGGTACTAAGTTGAATGTCCTATATTTTACTCGGGTGGTTTGTCATTCAATGTAATTATCTCTCCTTCAAAGAAGAAGAAAAAAAGAGAGCTCCCAATCACTGTTTATTTTTCTCCTATAACTTTCTAAAGTTAATGAGTTTTATATGATCGCTACACTACTCAAGAGCATGAAAGGGTACTAAGCATTCACTTATGGATAACTAACTACATGAGTGTCCTATATTATCATATGTTGTTCAATGTACTGGAGTCTTTATAAATTTAACTGGAAGATCAAACACTGCAATGATATGGAAGGAATTGGTGCATAACCTCCTTCCACCCTAATTGTAGTTATTTTTCAGAGAAAAGCAGTCTTTTGCTAAACAAAGATGCGTGATTTTGCTTATCGGTGCAGATGTTTTGAAAGTTAGACTGCAGATGCAACTTGTTGGTCAGAGAGGTCCTTTGGTCGGAATGGTATGAGAGGAAGCTTAGGCTTTTTCGCATCATATCCCTTTTTATTATTGCTCGGAAAGATATATCTGGGTTAATACTTGCAGCTTATGTGATTTGTCACATTGCTTTGATGTTAGGGAAGGCTTTCTCTTCAAGTAGTTGAAAGCGAAGGAATGAGGTCCTTGTATCTGGGATTGGTACCTGCATTGACGAGGTCAGTTCTTTATGGTGGTCTCCGTTTAGGATTATACGAACCATCAAAATATCTCTGTGAATTGGCTTTTGAGTCCACCAATATCTTGGTGAAGATTGCATCTGGAGCATTCTCAGGGGCCATCGCCACAGCACTGACCAATCCCATGGAAGTCTTGAAGGTACTCTCTTCTGATGGCTTTATGGGTTCCACTGAACGGTGCTCATTTGTTATACTGGTTTCCAGGTACGGATGCAAATGAACACAAGATCAAGGTTAGGACCAATCCATGAAATGAGGAGAATTGCTTCAGAAGAAGGAGTAAGAGCTCTTTGGAAGGGGGTTGGGCCTGCTATGGCTAGAGCTGCCACTTTGACTGCATCTCAATTGGCCACATATGACGAATCCAAGCAGGCAATTATAAAGTATACTCCCATGGAGGAAGGATTTCATCTTCATCTCATGTAGGCGGACTTCCCATCACTGTAAATATATTTTACGTGCTCGCTATTTTTAGCGAACATGAGATTGCACTAAGTGGAAGTAATGCACCTTCTTTACAAGATGCCAGGCCACTGAGTACTTTGACTAAAAAGATGGTTCTAAGTTAGACTCTGAATATAATTAGCATGAAATAGAGATCCAGGAGTTGGCGTGCATTTAGTTAATCTCTATTTCCCACGTCTTCCATTTAGGCAGTAACTGATACTTAAATAGTAGCTAAAAAGATTTCACAAGCATTTAGATTATTACACTTTGAACAATAATGCTAATCTTTTCCTTGCTTTGAAAGTGTTGTTAAAGTGCTGACTATGCCTCGCTAGCCCTTTTGTTTCCCCAGAAAGTAATAGTCTTTAGTTTGTGAGATCGATGTCTATTCCTCCTGTCTGAGCTGATGCAGTGAGAATGTTTTCATCTTCAATTTATGTCTTAAAAGAATTAATAGTTCTACTTCTCGTCATTTGCAGTCACAATATATGCTAACTCTTTTTTTGCATATGTGAAGCTCAAGTACCATTTCAGGGACAGTAAGCACGCTTATGACAACACCAATGGACATGGTTAAGACCCGTCTTATGTTGCAGAGAGAATTAAGTAGTGCCGGAATGTATAGAAATGGATTGCACTGTGCATATCAGGTTGTTACTTTGCAACCTCTTACTCCACCCTTTTCTATGGTTATTTATCCACAAATGCATTCACTGTTCAGCAAGTTATTCCATTGTTTTTAACTTTTAGCACAGTTTATTGTTAACATAGTCAACCTTCTTCACTAGATCAGGGTAAAATCATTTTCATCTATCTTTTATTCAAGACTTAACAAAAACCTACTATAGAGGGGAAGAACTGAATGATAAGGTATTTCATCCAGGAATGAGCTACTGCAAAACCATCATGAGGTGTCCGGGGGACACATGATAGGGTATATAGAGAAGTAGGGGTAGGAAAAACTTTTGGTTAAATTTTCGCAATGCTTGTGATTGTACTCCTACAGTGCTAAGATGATCTTAAACTTATGTTTCATGAAACCTTGCGATTCCAGGTACTTCGCACCGAAGGTCCTTCTGCTCTTTACAAAGGGTAAGTCGACACATGCCTGCCTCTGCTGTTAGAAAGTTAGCTTCTGCAGTCTTGTTATAGATGAAATATGACTTCACAATATTACTTGGTATGTCAATAGTGATATGTTTCTTGAATTTGGAAACTTTTCAGAGGCCTTGCAATATTTGCAAGATTGGCTCCACAAACCATGATTACTTTTGTACTCTGCGAGAAGCTGCGGGGTCTGGCTGGACTGAAGGCCATTTAATGTTAGGCCATCTCATTTCATTGGCGACCATTTGAGATACTGAACAGTGAACACCTCCTCTCCTCAAAAATCAGATCCAAAAATGAAAGAAAAATGATATTGAATATGTACAACCTTTATTTTATTTGATTTTGGTAATTGCTATAGGCTGTGGGTTCCTAAACACACTTGTGACCGATATACCATCCATTATTTTGAAGTGAAAGGAATGAAACGTTTTCCCTTCAACTTCTCAATTTTACCTCATCGTTTGGGGTCAAGTTGTATCATATATCAAAATAAATGTATCGATGAATTTATTCTTGTCTCTATGTGATGTTTCTTAAGGACCAAAGAGTGCATTATATCTTGTTTGTTTTGTATAACAGATCATCTATACTTCTGGTTTACATGATTGAAAATAATTGTTGAGGAATATGTAAGCAAAAGTCTTATGAGATTGACGGAACAGGCTAGAAATTTTTTAGAATTTGGAGCTTGCCAGCTTAGGAAAGTTTTAATTTGAGGGCCCGGGATGAAGTGGTGACAGAATATATCCCCTTATCCACAATTACAGTCTGCACTTTCTTGGCCAATTTGTCCAAGCTGTCAATTTAGTCGTTTTTGGCAATGTCAAATGTGGAGTTTTGCCAACTATAGTTGCTTTATAAGGAGGATATCAGTAGGCTAACGCTCTACCTAATTTAGATATAGTATTGAGCTCTTATAATATCTAGGACAGACTACATATTGACAGAGCAAAATTAAAATACAGAATTCATATAACTGACTTTCATAATTAGCTATAACGAATATTTTATTATTTTTATTGATGATACTTAATGAAAATTGTGGGGTTTATATCTTGAAAATTAAAGATCGGGTATTTGAAGTATTTCAGAAGTTTCATGCTTTTGGTGAAAAGAGAGACAAGTCAAAAGTTAAAGCGTCTCTACACCTAAAAGGAAGGTGAGTACACTTTAAGGAAATTTGAAGAAGATTTTCAAGCCATAAGATCATATATGAAAAGATGAGATTCCACAACATAATGATATAGCTGAGAAGATGAATCACACTGTTCATGAGATGAGAAGCATGCTTAAAATGGCTAAACTGTATAGGTTATTCTAGGGTGAATCAGTTTGAAGAACCTGATATCTGATCAATAATAGTCTATCAGCTTTATTAGATTTAACATCTTAGAGAGAGTCCGGACCAACAAAAAGATGTCCTTCTCGCATTTGAAGGTGTTCGATAGTAGAACTGTACATGAACCAAAGGAGTAGAGAACAAAGCTAGATGATAAATCGATTCACTGGATATTCATCAGATATAAAGATGAATAGCTCTGATACAAACTATGGGATTTTGTAAAGAAGAAGGTTAATGGAAGTAGTGATGTAATCTTTCGAGAAAGTGAGTTAGAATTGTAATGGCCTTCACAGTCATTTAGTATTTTTATTAGAAATTTTCTCATTTTTCCCTTTAGGATAGTTGTCCTGTGTCATTTTTGGTCCATTAGTATGGTTGATTTGAGAATCGCAATGAAAAGTTGTGAGGTTTGAGAAATTTTAATTTTTAAAGGTTTTGAAGTTGATATGATTGACTTTAATCAATATTTGGAGTTTTGAGTCTCGAAATGAAAATTCTGTCAGGTCCAAAATATGGAAATTGGACTACGAAGACCTTCAGTTTCAATTTTGAGGCTCTCGTGGTAAGTTCGGATTGTTAGATGAAATAAAGTGGAAGTTTGAGTCTTAAGATTGACTTGAGTCAATATTTGAAGTTCGGGAGATCGAATTTGAATTTCGTCAATTCAGTTAGCTCTGAAAAGCAATGTTCAGTCTAGTATGACCTTTAGTTTTGATTCTGGAATTTTAATTTTGCGTTTATGAGATTAGACAAGATGATTGTGAATTTAGCCTTAATTTGAATCCTTAATGTATATCAGTTAAAGGAGATCTTGGATCCGTATTTTGATGTTTTCAATGAGTTTGCAATATCTAATTTAGTGTGATTGTATATATGATTTGTGTATATGAAGTTTCGACATATTTCGAGGATCTTTTCGAACGTTGTGTGTAATTAGGATGTTTTGTTGTCAGGTGTTCGTAGGAGTGACCCACGATTCATGGGAGTGACCCACGACTCGTGGGAGTGTACCACGAGTCATACGACTATTGTGGTTGTATCATGTGTTTTGGACTCAAGTGAGTCCTGGGAGTGGCCCAAGGGTCATATGGCCACTAGTATGTTTGTATTGTTGTTTCAGTAGAACCAAGTTGTGGGGGAGGCCACGATTCGTGGGGATGGCCCTTGGGTCCTATGGCCTCCTATATGATCACCATCCAGGAAAATATTGATATTTTTAATAAAGGGAAATTTTATATATATACACGTTTTGAAACTTATATAAATACCTTTGAATTACTTTCTATCATTTTGGAAACTTTAAATTCTCTAAACTCATCTTTGGAAGATTTTACTCTATGGTGAAATCTTGGGAAAGATTTGAAGCTCTTAGTAAGAATTTTTCACCCAAATTCATGCTATTTTCATATTTTAAAACATGATTTCGTCGTTATTTTTTGATTTTGAAAGATTCAAATTTGGAGTTTTGAAGACAAGCTTTAAATTGGTAAATTGGGGTTTTGATTATCAAATTAAACTCAATTTTGGATGAAAATTGATATTTAAACTCTAGAAAGTATGGGTAACTTGAATTTCAAAGATTTTTTTTAGTTTGCGCTTAGGTTTGGGCCCCAACTTTTTTGATTGGCTTTTTGGGCCTAATTTTGAAAATATCAATATGGTGTCATTGTGTATGATTTCTCACAGGAAATTATATTTTGATTAGATTTTGTGTAACCAAAAGCTCTTTGGAAAGAGAAATCTCAAGTGTGATATTTAACTTCGATTTTAGGGTAAATTAAGGTTTTTTTTACTTTTATACAAGGATTTAGGTTTTATATGATAGTTGTATGTAATTGAAAGTAATTGAGACTATTGGGGGTGTCCGTGCGGGTGAAATGATAAGTAGTCACCTGGGCATAAGAGTTAAGCATGATTGGGTTGAAATAAAAAAATTACAATAGATGTTAAAATTCCTTAATTATTGATTACATTTTGAGTCAGAATTTGTGTATTTATTGAAATGTCTGCATCTGGGGCTCAGTTAACTTGAGTTGACTCTATAGTTTATATTGTACTGGTGTGAGGGTTTTATTTAAACTGAGGAAATAGGCATACTTGTGATTTGCCCAGTGGCGGGTTGTACTTGACTCGAGGTGATATATTTTCACTTATAAATGTTGTGTGATGACTTGTTGATTTTCTTAACTTGAATTCTCATTTTCATATTGTTTATGAAATTTCTTATTTTTTGTTGGATTTTAGATCATTGGTATGAAATGTGGTTCATAAAATAAGTGATGAAAATGATTTGAGAAAAAGGCGAAGAGAAAATGAAAAATGAAGACCGAAGCTGGTTGTGGTATTTCTATGTTATGAGGATATTGATAATATGGAATGCAAGGGCCGAGAACATTCTAACATTGCTATGATATGGGATTGGATACTATATTGGTACATATATATGATTTAATTAGTCTATGGATCCTAACTTTCTAGATACTAAAAATAGGTGTGTATCATAGGTCAGGCATAATCATCATATTTGACATCGCATTGAATTTGCAAACTCATTGATTGATGCATGTGATTGACTTTTTACTTCGTCTGTTTGGTTGTACTGTTGTTGATAATTGAACTGCCTATTCCTTGTTAACATATATTGCATGTCTAGACTTAGTTGTCTTGGTAAGATTATCATAGTTGATATTATTGTCATGATGATAATTGAATTAACAAAGGTTCATAATTGATGACGACTAAGTTGAGAAACACTTATTATTGATGGTTATGATCAAAATGAATAAGTGAAGAGTATTGATGAACTTATGTAGCTTTTTTTTTTATCTTGGCCTATTCATTTTTAGAACTCATCCTATGAGTACATGTCTTGGCTCTCTGTAAGTTTTAATATCATGGCTTGGTTCAGAAATCTGGAAATAATTTATCGTAGGCCCAACCTATGGTCGAGCCTATTGACCGTACTATCAATAGTATGTACGTACTCTTGACTCGTACCTTGAGGCCCTGTATAGTGCAATTTTGAACCTTCAATTCACAGGCAAAGAACCGTCTGTTCGTGATATTAACAGTACGGACTATACTGTTAATCGTAGTGCCAATATCCTAAAAAGTCATATTTCTGGACCCTGAGGATACGGACCAATAGTACAAAATGTACTATGTACAGGATAGACCATACTGTATTTTCATAGTATAGGTCTCGCATCCCAGTTACAGTAACCAGATCACGGTCCAACCTATAGGATGTATTATGCATAGTACAGACCATACTGTTGACTGAGATATCGCTTTTATAGTTTTTCAATAGATTTAACTAAGGACATTCCAGTCATTTGTTACTCTTTTCAGGTTCAATACTATATCGTTTTGACTTTTAAGGGTAATATATAAGCCTTGTTTAGCCAAAATTACTTACTTTATGCTTAATCGCTCAGCAAACCGAAGTGATTCTCTCAAGGTAAGGCTAGAGTTCTCTTCTTCACCTTCAAGTTCAGAAATCCAAGTTCCTCCACCAGAATTTCAATTAGAATTTTCAGTCGACAAGTATATGGGTATTTAATGAGAGATTCCTTTCACTCTCATGCTTAAAATTTTAGTTTTTAAAATGAGTTCCATGATTCCATGAGTTAGGGTTCTTACCCAAATTTATCCATATGTTATTAATCTATTCTAATATGATATTTTCATTATCATAGACATGTTTCACAAGTTCTATCATGATTTTCTATGGTCATAACCTAGTATCGAAATTATCTTCATATTTAAGCATGATTTTAATTTTCAGTAAAGTTTCTCATGGAAGATTTATATTTACGATATTAGTTATGTTAGTACTTGTATTTCCTCATGGCTACATGATAGAACTCAGTCTACATTCAATTTTTAGAATGTTTTTCAGGTCTTATTCATTATTTCAAGTATTTGCTAACTATGCATAAAAGAACAATTTTTAGGCTAAATATAACACATCTTAGTATATTTTGATCATTTTCTCACATAGTATGATAAATATTAGTTTTTAGGCTTAATTTAAGAACATTTAGTAGTTCAGGATCTAAATGATCACAGACTCGGTTTACTTCAGTATGACTAGTACAGTGCAGGCTTAACTAAAACATTATTTTATACTAGTCCAGTTCAGCATGAGTGCCGATGTTTTATCTTTGGGAGTAGTACCTAGCACCGAGCTAATGGGTAATAACATCTTTTGCCAATATACGTTGACAGCCTAATTGCAGAACTACATTGCCACCATAGGATCTATAGCCTGATTAGGCTCAATTATCAGCTTAGTGGATCCACACGAACTAGGTTCTACACTTTTGGTCAGGTATAGGGTACACTGCTAACTGGATTTGTACATTAGACTCCATAAGGGTCATATGGTTTCAGTTAGTTACAAGAATTATGTTCAGCTTTCAGTTTTACAGTATGATTAAACAAGTTGCATGACTTATTAGTTTACAAAAGATATGACTATTTTCATTGTTTTTATGAGATTTAGTTTCCAAGCATCTTTTTAATTAAATATGCGTCATTGTATCTCAATTTCATAATTTTGTATTGTGCATAACTTATCAATTTTTCTGTATATATCTCAGTTCCATGTAGAACTTGTGTCGTTCAGTTCCCATTTCAGATCCCATGCTTTCATAGTTAATATTGGTATAATATTACTTGTATGTTCAAATTTATTTATTTTCATGCAAGCATACTCAGTACATTCTAGAAGTACTGACGCATACTCTTTGCCTACACTCAACCTGTAGATTCAGGCCATCCGTCCCAGGTTCGTGGATAGTTTGGATCTTCATCCAACACATTCTAGCGGTGAGTACTTATGGTTCGGGGACCTTGGTTCTCAATACATAGCTGCAGATTTATCAGTCATTTATGACTAGACATTTTTTTGTAGTTTTTATGAGCTAGAGACCTATTCTTGTTAGTATTTTTAGTCAACAGAGGATTTAAGACATGATATTTAGTGTGTTCAGTTTTGAGACCTGATAATTTTGTTATTCCTGACTACTTTAGATTCATGTTATATGAACAACCCAATATTTGCTATTAATTTTGTTGTTTCAGTTGCTTCCTTCATGTTATGTTATTGTATTAGTTTGTGCACCAGATACTCAGGGTTAGTTGAGGGTCCTTAGGGGTTCTTAGTGCCATGTTCAGTCTGGGGTGTGGACTCGGGGCGTGAAAAATTTGGTAGCAGAGCACAAGGTTCAAGAGTCCTAGGGTGTATGAAAGACGTATTTAGTAGACTCTCTTTTATTGCTGTGAAGTACGTCGTGCTTATAAGGAAGAGTCTACAAAGCTTTTTAGGTATAAGTTTCCCTCCTTTCCTAACTCTCAGTCATGCCTTAATTTTAAATTTTGAATTCCTCTAACTCGTGCTTTACATACTTCAGATCATGCCTCCACACGGAGTTCTCGAGCATTACCATCAAGCTACTAATAAGGTCCCATCGACTCCAGTTGTACACCCTCTGGTAAATTCACCAATGCAGATTTTAAAAATGCCATCCAGCTATTAGCTCAAGCCATTACAACCCATGTTGGTTAGCAGAGGGATGCACCAGCGGTTCAGCAGGGTGCCCCAGATACCTCCAGACTCAGTGAGTTTCTAAGACTTAATCCTCCAGAATTCTTTGGGTCTAAGTTGGGAGAAGACCCTGAAAATTTCCTTGAGTAGATTTAGAGGGTTACGAGAGTGATGAAGGTAGTAGAGATGAACAATGTTGACTTATCTGCGTATCATCTTAAGAATATGGCTAGGGTTTTGTTTGACCAGTGGTATAAGAACAGGGGAACGAATGATGTGACTGTGGTTTGGGATGTGTTAGAGGAATGTTTCCTGAACGGTTCTTTCCTCGAGAAAAGAGGGAAGCTAAGGTTTGTGAGTTTCTGAATTTGGAGAAAGGCTTTATAAGAATGGTAGAATATGGCCTTAAGTTCACTCAGTTGTCGAGATATGTTTCTGACATGATTGTTGATATGAGAAAGAGGATAAGTTTGTTCGTGGATGGTCTCACTACTTACCAGATAAAAGAGGGAGGGGTTGTGATATAGAACTCTTTATGATCCATATCCCCATGGAGCATGTTGAGAGAGATAGGGCAATGATAAGAAAATATTATCGTAGCAAGAGGGATAAGACTAGGACCTTTGAGTCCAACCAGCAGAGGATCGGGAGTCAAGGCCAGTTTAATTTCCAGCATAAGTCTATAGTACCAGGCTATTCATCATCTAGTGCCTCAGCTCAGTCATTCAGGCCTCGTCATGATCACAGGGATAGGACTTTGGTTACTTAATCTCAAAGCAGTGTTGCAGGGGACGAACCCACCCTACTTGAAACAAGTACAATAAAATTCATCCGAGAAGATATTTGAACGGATAGATAGGGTATTTTAGATACAAAAATTGGGTCACCAGTTTGATGGATTTCCCCTCATCCAGGTAGGGTAGGGGAGTAATTCAGACTCAGTCCAAGACGTTAACAGCTACAGCAGATCGTGCTACTTATGAATGCAACCACAATTAACATCACTATGATCGGGCTATCGAATATGGGATCAAAAGTGAATTACAAGTCGGACCAATTTTCCCTATGATTCCCCAAACCATCTCCTGGCCTTACCCGGCAGAATCAGCCGTAGGTATTTGGCATGGGCAAAGAAAGTATATGAAGGGTTACTTCAACTTTGGTGATCACACACCCAGCTCAGCAAGGAAAAAATACTAATGTGGTAGGTGGCCAGTTCCAAAACTATCTCTATGCACATAGTTCTTTCTAGGATCTGGAAGACTCCCCTAACGTTGTCATTGGTATGCTTTAGGTTCACTCTTTTAATGTTTATGCATTTCTAGATACCAAAGCTACCCTATATTTGTTACTCCTTATGTTGCTGTAAAGTTTGGAGTTAGTCCAAAAAAAAATTCTAGATCCTTTCTTGGTCTCTAACCTTAGGTGACTCAGTTACAGCAAAAAGAGTCTACATAAATTATCCATTCTCAGTCATCCATAAAGTCACCTCAACTGATCTAGTAGAATTTGACATGGTAGATGTCATCTTAGGCATACATTGGCTTTATTCATGCTATGCTTCAGTTGATTACAAGAACCAAGTGATCAAGTTTTAGTTTCCTAATTAGTCAGCCATAGAATGGAAGGGTAGTCATTTAGTAGCTCAAGGATAAAAAACTTATCTCTAATGGGTGTGTATATCATTTGGTCTGATTTAATAATATGAAATTTGAAACCCCAACTCTTCAGTCAGTCCCGGTAGTGGGTGAGTTCCCAGCAATCATCCTTGAAGATTTACCCGAAGTCCCTATAGACACGTAGATAGACTTAGAAATAGACCTTCTTCCATATACTCAGTCTATCTCTATTCTGCCTTATAGAATGGCCCACAAAGAAGAAGGAACTAAAAGGTTGGCTAAAGGGTATTTTAAATAAAGGTTTCATCAGACCCAGTGTGTCCCCGTGGGGTGTTTCGGTTCTATTCATTCATAAAAGAGATTGGTCTCTCAAAATGTGTATAGACTACCGCCATTTTAACAAAGCCACTATCAAGAACAAGTATCCTATTCCCAGAATCGATGACCTGTTCGACCAGCTTTAGGGTGCTATTTTCTGTTCTAAAATAGACCTCAGATCATTCTATCATCATCTCAAAGTCAGAGATTATGACATTCAGAAAAAGGTATAGACACTTCGAATTTGTGGTTATGTCGTTTGGATTAACAAATAATTTTGCAATTTTATGGATATCATGAACAAAGTATTCAAGTAATACTTGGACATGTTCGTGATTGTATTTATAGAGGACATTTTATTCTACTCTAAGAATGAGATGGAGCATGCAAAATATTTGAGGATTCCATTGTAGACTCTTCAAGATAGACAACTATATGCTAAATTTCCTAAGTTTGAGTTTTGGTTGAGATCTATTGCCTTCCTAAGCCGTGTAGTTTCCTACAAAGGCATTCAAGTAGACTCTCTGAAAATAGATGCAGCGAAAATTTGGCCCAGACCCACTTCTCCTTCATATATTCAGAGTTTTCTAGGTTTAACTGGTTATTGAAGAAGGTTTATTGAAGGTTCTCCTCTATAGCATCACCTTTGGCCAAACTAACTCAAAAGAAGGTTAGGTTCTAGTGGTTAGAAATCTGAGAGAAAAGTTTTCAGGAGATGAAAAATAGGTTGACCTCTGCCCAAATGTTGACCTTGCCAGATGACATGATGGCTTCGTAGTTTATTGTAATGCATCCAGAGTGTGGTTGGGTTTTAATGCAGCATGGTAAAGTGGTTGATTATGCATTTAGGAAAATCAAGGTATATGAGAAGAATTACCCCACTCACGACCTTGAGTTAGCAACAATTGTTTTTTTTGGACCAAGGGTAGTTTACAAAATGATCCTCCTACATTTTGATTGATGACTAAAACATCAAGGAAATGATTTGATGTTATTGAAGAAGTTTAAACTCATGGATATGTTCGTGAAATACTTAATAAGAAAGCATATCATTTTGAGGAAACAAGGAATCATTTTGGACCTTTTCGAGTACTCAAATTGCAGAAATTGTGAAGAAACAGTTATGTGTTAGTCGACCAAACTCAAGAATTAGTCGACCAACGGGTCGAGTGTTAGTCGACCAATCTAATTTCTAGTATGGTACTGGAAAATA
>JBDJHY010000116.1:14572963-14587731 GCA_039654485.1 Withania somnifera | reverse complement strand
AAGTTGTAAAAAATTAAATTATAATAACTGTTAATTCAAAAAATAAAAAGTAGGGTCCTCCTACTTTTATTTTTTAATTTTTTTAAAGTGAATTTTAACTTTTTAAAATTATTTTTAAAATATTCAAACACTTTTAAAATTTGAAGATTACTTAAAAATTGATCAAATCAACGTTTAAACTAAATCAAGCACCTCTTAAGATTCTTTTGATACAAAAAATAAATAAATAACTAAGATAAACTTCAAGCTAAATTTATCTTATATTTAATTCGATAAAATCATCATAATTTATTCTAAAATTATAATGTTATATGTTTGGATGACAATTTTGAGATAATTAAATTCTATATAATATTCTGAAATAATTGTTTTTAATTGAAGAATCATAAACTCTATATGTTTATTACATTAAAAATAGATGACTATTTCACTTGTTTAATTTAGAAACTAAGAGATAGTTTATTTTTATTATAAATTATAATTACTTTTTATAATTAAGGGTGCAAAGGACCTGAAAACAATTAGGACCTTTTTGGAAAGATATTTTGAGAATTGAATTTGGTGTAATTAGACTATTTGTCACATTACGTGATTAGCAGGTCATTGAATTTAATTGGTATGAGGTAATTATACTCTTTAATTGTCAGAGAAAAATGTGGATTGCTGATCCAGGTAAATAGAGAGTTACATTAAAATAATTCTTTTCTTTTATTTTTCGTTTCTTTTTTTTCATGTAATTTATTTTTTATTCTAATTATTTAAAATTATTTTTATTATTATAATATTTATAAAAAATATTATTTATTTCGTATTATTTATGTTTTATTTTCTTGCCTCTCATTTTTCAGCCTTTACTTCTTGTGATTCTTGCCATTGTTCTTAATATTTTTTATTTTTATTTTTTTATTTAACATAATTATATTAATATTTTAATTTTTAAATTAAAGTAGAATTCATCTTCGAATAAGGTATAAATTTGTATTCTCCTTTTCTTTTAAATTATATTTATATATATTATGTTAAAATTTAGTATAAGAGTATCTTATATTTTTTTGTTTTGAATTTTGAACTTAGGTTATTATTTGGTTTAATAGTATTAACTTAATATTCCACATTGCAAAATCATTCTCTTTTCAGTTATAATTAATATATTATATTTTTTTAAATTTTTTAATAAATTAATAAATTTATATTATAGTATTAATCTTTTTGTCAATGCATTTCATGATATTTTAAAAATCATATACTTTTAATTTTATGATTAAATTATTAAAAATATATATCAACTAAATTTTATAAGTTTAGTTAAAACCATAATATTTTAAAAAATACATATATATACCAAATATTAAATTTTAATAATTAGTATTTATGTTAGAATTTTCATATAATCATATAACGACACTTCTGCATTACACTATATTTATACTCTAGCAAAATAAATAAATTAATATAATCATTAAGCTAATAATTATACTAATTTTAATTATCATGTGAATTTTCAAACAGCCCGATTTTAGCATATCTAATTTTTCCGCGATTCCCTCCAAAAGAAATGCGTAAGAAATTGAAGAAGCTCAGTGGTAATCTGGTAATACAGTGAAGAAACCAGGGTATTAACGAAACCTGAGAATATGAATTTAAAAATGGTGAAGATCCAATATTGTAATTTCCCTTAATCAACGAAGACCCAGCTCAGAACAAGAAGAAGAAAATAGTCAGAAATTGAGAGAGAGAGAGATCGACACAGTTGTGGAAGACTTTTAGAGAGAGAGAGAGAGAGAGCGAAAGTTCTTTTTTTTGTTGCGTGTGTTATTGCAGTAATGGCGGAGGAACAACGTCATGGGCAGGAGGAGGAGGAGCAGCAGCAGAACGAAGAGAGCGTGAAGTTATTCGTAGGTCAAATACCTAAGCACATGACGGAATCACAATTACTGGAAATGTTTCAAGAGTTTGCTGTAATTGACGAAGTCAACATCATCAAAGATAAAACTACCCGTGCTTCTCGAGGTTGTCGTCACCATTACTCTTGAATCTAAAACGATGAATGTCTTTCTAACTTCTCACCAATGTGCAATTTCAACAACTTGTTTTTTGAGATGTGTACTCTCTAGAAACTAGATATGCTTTTTTGCACTACTCAAGCCCTAACTTTTCTGTTTTCCAAGGTTGTTGTTTTGTGATCTGTCCATCTAGAGAAGAAGCGGATAAGGCTGTTAATGCATGTCACAACAAGAAGACACTTCCCGGGGTCAGTACATACATTACGTTTTTTACTTAATTAATTGAACTAGATTTGTGTTACTTGTATGCTGTGGAATCTCTGCATTGATCTTGTAATAAACTAAAGTTGTCAATTAATGACCTTTTTTAAGTAATTAAAGAAGATTTCTGTTATTGTTGACGCCATGGAATCTCTGTCATGTTCTGTAATTCTCTGCCTTTGATAATTAATTACCTCGTTTTTCACGTCCTAGGAACTTTGCCTATGTTTTAGTTTAAATACCTTGTTTAAGTTTTTGGTGGTATATATGGAGACATGAGGTTTAATTATATCTGACCTGTAATTGTTGATTTGACAGTTAGAGGTTGGTAATGGCTGTGAAATTCAATTGATTGACTCTCTATATTTCAGAGGAATCTTATGGAATTTTCTGTGTTTCAACTTTCAGCATGTCGAATGTAGGACCATCTGTTTTGTAATGGCAATATAGTGACAAGTGATTGGACAACAAAAGTTGTAACATCATGGAAATAAGATACTCCATTGAGAAACTGTGACTTGATAGGGCGTTATATGAGAAAAGGATCTTCTTGGAAACTGGTGCAAATCTTTTTAACTATAGTTAATGAATGTGAATTCCTGAACTCTAGTAGGAAAGAAGATTGCTTTTTTGAGTCTGAAGGCTTTCCCCGAATCCCAGTTGGGAGTGGGTGTTATCAAGGCTTGAATTCCGGATTCAAGCTTCACTTCGTTTCATGTGATATTCCCAAATAGTGGAAACTAGAAAAGAAGATAGAGTGATCAGTCTTAAATGACTAAAGTAATTTACCCAGTATGTTTGTACGATAGAATCCATATGAGGGAAAGCTTCGAGAATCCAGCTGGTGACTTACTACCGTGCCAGCTGTAAGAACTATTAGCAAATCATATCAGGAGCGAAATAACAATTCTATGGAGAAATTTGAATGGTGAAAAGGATGAAGTATTTGGATATTACTTACCCTGCCACCAGCTGGTGTGTGTGCAGCGCCTGTTCAAGTAAAAAAGAAAGATAAAAGGCTGGATATGTTGATCTAATATATGTCACCGGTTCTTTGTTTCTTTTTAATCTTCTTCTCGGTAAAGAAGAAGACTTCCAAAAAACTAAAATAAAGAATGAGTATTGGGAGTCCTCTCTAGAGTAATCTATTTCCATTAAATTTCATGGTTGGTTGTATGAAGTAGCAGTATCCCCAATTATATAGAGAAGATTGCAGTAGCAGTGATCACAGGGCTACCGCAGAGTTACTGATCAAAAGAATCGAAGAAAAATATGGATAGTAGAGCTTTTGGCATCATAGATTAGTCAAGAACCAAATTTCTTCTAATGCCCATCAGATCCTTATTGTTTCCTACACTAACCCGACTATTAAAGTGTATGCATGCCTGCACCCAAGTGTGTGACCTAGTGATCAATGAATCAAATCCCCGCAGACACAAAAGATACTAGGTGATTCTTTCCATCCGCCCTAGCCTTGGTAGATAGTGTTTGGTGGTGGTAGGTGGTAGATGACAGGTATATGGTGGATTTAATCAAGGTTTACGAAAGTTGGCCGGGACATCACGGTTATAAAAAAAAGCCTGTATGCATGCCTCAAGTACATTTATCTCCAAACTAAGCATTTGAACTCTTACATATTATAGTGAAGTGATTGAGTTTCACTGTTTCAGTTTTGATCGAAGGAAATCATTTCCTGCATCTAAGTCATCACCTGTTTTAAGGTGGGAGTAAATATATGTACCTATTAAGCTTGTTAGTGCTACATGTGTCTTCAGTTCTTTTAAATCCACATCACATGCTTGTCCATCTGTTAATAAGTCATGCTGGTTTCTGTTTCCAATTCAGGCTTCTAGTCCATTGCAAGTGAAGTATGCTGATGGCGAGTTGGAAAGACTAGGTGTACTATAATTCATATTCTCTTGTTATCATATTTGTCCGACCTTTTCGTATTTTCTCCCTTTTAATTCAAATGTTCTACTCTTACCATGGTCATCATTTTTCTTTTTGTGATACTAAATATAATAACTTTTTCTCTCTTGTTTTTTTTTGCTTTGTTCTTTTCTTTAACCTGAATCCAGAGCACAAGCTTTTTGTTGGTATGCTTCCGAAGAATGTTTCTGACCCTGAAGTATCTGCTTTGTTCTCTCAATATGGAGTCATTAAAGATTTGCAGATTCTCAGAGGTTCTCAGCAAACTAGTAAAGGTATACCTGGTATTATCTCTCTTAAATTCAATGTTCTTGTGAGGGAAAAGTTAATTTATCTCCAAAATAATTTTCTTTCTTGAAGGATGTGCTTTTCTGAAGTATGAGAAAAAAGAACATGCAGTTGCAGCAATAGAGGCCCTCAATGGAAAGCATAAGATGGAGGTTTGTTTCAATCTGCAAGTATTTTGGCTGCTGATATGAGGCCCTTGAAATTGATTGTTCAGTAAGCGTACGGCCATATATCTAACATTTGTGCATTAAATGAATAGGATTTTATAAGGTGGAGTGGTTTTAGTGTGGATGTTCTTTAAGCCTTTGTTCTGGTGATATACCTTAGTCCTTCCTCTGGTGCTGTAGAATTTGTTAAACATTCAGGATGGGGATGACCTATTTCTATACATTTGTTCTGCTGTCATTGCAGTGTTTATGTAAAAACTTCTTACAGGAATAGCATCTATCATCACGAAAGCACCAAATGTGGTGGCTTTAGATTGGTGTCATGTCAGTCTGCATGTGGTCTATTATGTGAATAGCTTATTTATTGCCTGTTGTTGCAGGGCCAACACAATGGCCTATTTGCTGCCATTTGGTGTTCAGAGGAATTCAAAGACATTATCCAGTGATTTTTTTTCTAGGTCATTTCAACATGGGATTCGTGTGTGGTGTTGTTATGCCTTTAGGCTTTTGACTGAACTAATGAGATGCTTGATTTCAACTGTCTATTCAATTTTATCTCATACTTGGGAAATAATATCAAATCAGTTTGTCTTGTTGAAAGAGTTATTTACTCTAGAACACAACGAGGACAATAGCTTATGCAGTATATTCCCACAAACTGTGGTTTGGGGAGGGTAGATTGTATGCAGTCCGTATCACTATCTCGGAGGTGAGGTAGAGAGTGCTATAGAAGTAAATTTATCATGTTATGAAACTCAAGCTTTATTCCTTCACAGAGAGCTCATTCTGGGAAATTTGTAATTCATAGCAGTTTGCCTAGAGGCGGTGTTCTCATCTGAAGTTAATAATCTAAATATTTTGGTGGGAAATTTTATTTCCATATTTATGTGAAATTTTAACTTTTGAAATACATATTTTAAAATGGATAGTATTGTTCCACCATTTAGTAAATTCATGCATCATTATGATGATGGAGTAGGCATGAGATGGAGCAGTTATAGCTTACAACTTACTACTTATCAGGTCATGACTCTAGATAGAAAGCTGTGGAGGACGTGTTTTAAGGTAGGAGGATAGTAGGTAGGGTTGTATCCTTGTTAGTAGATAAGAGTGCTTTGTTTTGATAATCGTGCTAGGAGTTGTAGTGATATGCCTGTAGTGTCTGGTAGTTGGAGTTTTAGTGAGGTGTGTTGAGTCAGATAGATTGTTTGTAATATTATTCTTTGGTAGTCTTGTTTTTGGTACAAAGGGGATTTATTGGAAACAACTTTTCTACCTCACCTTTGAGGTAGTGGTACGGATTGCATACACTCTATCCTCCCCAGATACACTTTGTGGGAATATACTGGGTTTTTTGTTGTATTATGATGCTGGAGTAATCGACTCAACTTGCTCAGGATTGAGTCGTATCGTTCTTGTTGTATTATACCATTTGATTCACATGCACTCTCTTGTCTGGACTCTGTTCCTAAAATTTGGATACTTTGGTAGAAGTTTATTGGAGTCGGGAGCGAGTGATGACCTGGATCCATCATCACTACTGTTGCAGTTTGCCAATAACCTAATTATGAGAATTTAATTTGTCGGGTAAAGAGTGCCAAAACTATTTAAGTAGGTGTGCTTTATCTCATATGAGGCTTTCAAGTTTCACTTGTTCACAACTTCCATTTCCTGAAATATTGTTATCAATTTAGTCATACTTTTTGTCCAGGGTGCTACTGTCCCTTTGGTAGTCAAATGGGCAGATACTGAAAAGGAAAGACAAGCCCGGAGGGCACAAAAAGCTCTATCTCAAGCTTCTGACTCTAGACAGCATCCCTCTTTGTTTGGAGCCCTACCAATGGGTTACATGCAACCATACAATGGATATGGTTATCAGGTTGGTTGACTTGCATTCTATAGTAAATTTGGTTATCAAGTTTATTGCTCTGTCTACTCCTTTTTGTACTTATGCAGTACCCTCTTGGTACTAGCGTTAATACAATTTCATTCTTATTACAAAAGTACGATTTGGATTGGTATGCTTCTCTCCTCAGTTCCAACATTTATTACAATTCTCAATGTGAATTGAGATGATCCGTTACCGTAATTCCATCATTTATTTATTTTCTCCTGTTCTGGTTTGTTAATCAATTTAAATCTCTGAAAAGTTAATATGCTTACTTTGCAGACTCCTGGGGCATATGGGCTCATGCAGTATCGCCTACCATCAATGCAGAATCAGCCAGCGTTTCAGAATATAGTCCCACCAATAAATCAAGCAAGTGCTGTACGCGGAAGTGCACCTGATCTTTCACCTGGAATTAGTCCAAGAAATTATGCCATGTCACCTGGAAGTTATGTTGGATCCGCTTACCCTGCTGTTCCAGGGATTCAGTATCCAATGCCATATCTTAGAGGCGTTGTGAATACCAGACCACCAAGTGGTTCTTCTAGTTCAATGCCCCCTAGTACAACAAACAGTCATTCTGCAGCATCTTCAAGTGTCAGTTCAAGTACAGGGGGTCAGATTGAAGGTTGTTGAACCTTTATTTTGTGACCTTTTAGCTCTAGAACTTCTCTAGCTAATCTTATACAGTCCCCTAACCCCAGGGCTGTTAGGGCACTGCTGAATGAGGCTGCTTGTCTTTGTTTTGGTTAATTATTTCCCAGAAATTGTTTCTCATGGTTGATGATTAATGGAGTGCTGGTTGGTGATTTAGTACTTGTACTGCTAGGAAAAGAAGTTCGTTATCTTTGGTTTTACTTAATTTTAAAATGATCCCATAAATGATTGTGATCTCTGATTAATGATATCTAGTACATGTAGTGAGTCACAACAAGTCTCGAAGAGGCTATAGCTATTCCTTAAGTGTTACACCAAGTATAGTCTTACAGCACGTTGATTTGAACTTCCGTTGACAAATTTCAAACATAACCAACCTTATGAGAGGAGCAGCAGATATGGAGATTCTGGACCATATAGGCAGAAACTCAAATTAAACATTGCACAAGTTTGTAATATTTGTCATTGCTAAAGCTTTAGGCAATTGAGTGGTGAAGATGTCACTTGAATTATTGTACTTGGCAGTGGTAGTTGAACATGTCACTTGAGTTATTGTACTTTGGCAGTGGTAGGTGAACATGTAGAAGTGAAATTGTACTTATCAAAAAGCACTTTTGTTGTTTACAGGTCCACCTGGTGCTAATCTATTTATTTACCATATTCCTCAAGAATTTGGTGATCAAGAGCTTGCAAATGCATTTCAACCTTTTGGTAGGGTCCTGAGTGCCAAAGTTTTCGTTGACAAATTGACTGGTGTTAGCAAATGTTTCGGTAGGGATCTTGAAATGCAAAGTTTCTGTCAATGAAAAATAGTATTCCCACTATTTAGCTTATCGACTGAACTTCATTCTGCAGGATTTGTAAGTTATGACTCTCCAGCTGCCGCACAAACTGCAATTAGTATGATGAATGGTTGCCAATTAGGTAGTAAGAAGTTGAAGGTTCAGCTTAAAAGGGACAACAAACAGAATAAATATTATTGATATCAAAGATGAGGTGCGGGAGGAAATTGTCACACGCAAGCTACTTGGTAATTACTCCATTGGCACCCATTGCTGAGCAGATCCAAAAGTTGAGCAGCAAACATGGCAACTCAGTGCTAATTGTAGTTCCCTTATGGGTTGAAGTCCCAGAAACTTGTAATTCTTGATTAGTTCTTCTGCCACTGTAATTTGTAATTTCTGTAACATGGAGTAACATTGATTATTTTATTGATTCTTCGCAATTGACATGATTGCCATTAAGTGAATGAATCTCCTGTTTTTTTTTTCTTTTATCTTTTGCTGTTTCAGTTTCTATTGTCAAAAGTAAACGTTTTTGCTCCGTCCATCTTACTTTTGTTTCTATTGGAGGAAAAACAGAACCATATATTCCCCAGGACCTGAGTATTCGTGTCTCTTAAATACTTTTCTATTTCCTATCCTCTGCTTAGATTTGTTCATTTTTAATAATCTGTTGTGATGAAGAAAAAAGGTGAAGTATATCTTTATTATACGACATATTTGAGAGGATTTCTTTTTCCTCCTGAAAGTCAGGTGCTTTGTGATTAAATAATTGTGCTTATTTGATTGCAGTATTGTTGTTATATTGATGAGCTTTTTGTTCTAATCTTTTTCTCTTGTTTATTCATTTCAGGAAGTTGCTATGTTACTTTCATGATGCTTTTTGGTTCGCGTGAAAGTATTTATATCGCCTGCCTCGTTGCTCTGATGAGACTTTCTTCCATGCAGATTAATGGGAAAACGCACCTGGACTTTAGCTTGACATTTTCAGTACAGAAGAAGGTAAATTCTATTTCTGAGCAGGCTTACTGTTTATTGACTGAGACCTTATGAACAACGCTGGACACGGGGTTGAATTTCTTAGAGGGACTTCTTTTATGCCATCGATTCACATTATATTCTTCAGCTTTAATGGATGTAATCACCCATAATCTTCTTCCCTAATACTGTGGGGATCTAGCTCCTGATGGTTATGGGTTGTCTTTAGATAATATTTCTGAGAAACTTGTATGTAATATTTTTCTGCTGTTTGTGTAACTTTTACTAGCAGAACCTGCAATATCGGATTATCTTAATTGCTGGATTGACCTCTGCTGTAGAGACTCTGAGGTGCAGCACAACCTAGTAATATGATGCCGCGTTCTACTAAAATTAAAGTAGGGTAATTGCATTGGGCGTTCAAGTTGTCTGCTCTTTGTTTATCAAGATATAATATATACTTGATCTTGTCCAGATCAAGTTGGGCTATTTCTTGAATGTTTTGCTGCAAATAAATGCTTGATGACTGGACAGGTATTCCTTATTGTTTTCCAGAGAGGGTATGGTTAGAAAAAAAAGAAGATGATTTGAACACTTCAGTTTGCAAATTGTTATGAATTGTTGGAACGTATCAGTGTTTTGTTCCTTTACTAATGCTGAATGTTTTGTAATCCTCTTTGCAGACTAAGTCTCTTGGTTTAATTTGCAAGCGCATTTTCCTGCCTTTCAATATGCATTATGTATATTTGATCTTCATCATCTGTTCGAATTTGGTATATTATAGGTACTTCGCTTATATAAAGCAAACACTTTGTTGCTCCAAACAGGTAAGTTTTAGAACAGCAGATTTGGGAAAGGTAAGTGTGACGTGGGATATGTGGTAGGTGTACGCCACAAGATTGAATCCTCATTATACCAAATCTGGTATTTAAGTGGATAAGGGTAGAGCAGCCAGCCCATCATCCATCGAATTTCGAAGCTAACCAGGCGAATTTTTCAGTTATTAGACAAAGGAGTTGGAATGGTAGATTAGGCTGTGTGAGTAATTGTCATGCACCCGGACTGAGCCCATCAACACTCTTGGGACCTAAAGCTTGGTGATTACAGAATTTGTGCTATCCAGTTCCATTGGTTAGTTATGAGTTATGGTGATTGTCATTTGTTTGTATGCTTGGTTCAAGTAAGGTTTATTGTTTGCATCAACTAGATTATATGAAGTGGAGCCTTGACATAATTGGTAAAGTTGCTATGTGAGCTGGAAGTATAGATTGGTCCTTTTTCAGGCTCACGAGCTTAGTGTACTTGGTCCTTTCTCAGGCTCACGAGCTTAGTATACTGGGCTGCCCTTTAATAACTAGATGATATGCTAACAACGGGAGAAACTCGTCTAGAAGATGATTTACAATTAAAAATTGCAGTAATAGTTCAGGTAATATACATGGAATTTCGAAGTCTAATTGCTTGCTTGTTACTTTAAAACATCATGTTTACCTTTTTAGATATGTTGTCTTTTGAGGGTTTGTTTGCTACGGAGAAACATTTTTCTAGAAAACCTTTTAAAGGAAAATAATGTGTTTTTTATTTTTTTTTTGCGTTCAATATGCAAGTAAATTTTATTTTCTTAAAAGCACTTTTATATATTTAATAAAAAGTAATGAGAACAGCTAAGGTAGAGTAATATTATGATGGGAGAGGGCAGGAGAATGTGGGGGTTGTGGGTGGGGGTGGAGTAGGTGGGGTAGAAAAACTTTTTTACATTTTTTTAAAAATAATTAAATTTTATTTGGGGGGGGGGGGTTTTGGGGTGAGGCTGGATTGGTTGTAAGGGGTAAGGGTAGGTTGGGCCGGGGTAGGAAATCTAATTTTAAAAAAATAGATTTTTTTTTTGTGGGGGGTGTTTGGTGGGGTAGAAGAATTTATTTTTTAAAAAATTTAAAAAAATAAGAGGGTTAAGCCAAAAAAAAAAAAAAGAAAGAAGAAAGAATTGAAAGAATTGGAGGGCAAAGGATTGGTGATTTTAATTGTAGTATAAGACATTGTAATTTAATTTTTTACTTTTATTAAGAAAGTTTTTTTTTTTTTAAGTTTATTTTTCTAAAAAAGATATTTTTAAAAAATTATAATCAAAGGAATATGAAAAAGTGAAAAAAGACTCTTCCTATCAAACGCACCCTTATAACTTACTTTGTTCAGCAAGTTAGTTATTTGGTTTTGAATTATCACAAAGTAACACCAATAAAGGGATCTCATTTATTTGTGTTAGAAGAAGCCGGATATGTGTACGCTTCGTGTTTACGCATATAGTATTTAGGGCTTTATTAAATTTTCAAATTGTGAGACACAATTTTTTCATTCATTTTTACTTATTTGTTTTAATAAAAATATATTTCATTTTTGCATGTTACTTAAATATATTAAGATAAAATTATGTCTTTTTTATGTTTTACCTTTAATAATATTTATTTATTTCTCAAATTATTTTTTAAGATTTATGAGTTTATTACCATACGTTAATTAACTATGTATTGTGGCAAAATATAAGAACGTCTAAATTCTGAAGTGGACAAGTGAAAAAGTATCTCTTACATGTTTCCTTCGATTTAGTTATCGTATTATTTGTTATTAATAGTTGATGTTGTTATTTGTTAGTATAACTTGTTTACTAGTACAATTTTTCTTTCCATATTTGTCTTATATAGTTTAATTGAGTCGAGGATATATCACAGGCACCTTTACTACCATCGTGCAAGGCTGCGTGTAATATCTAATTCGCGTCAAAATAGTAGGTTTGGCCGCTTAACTTGGGTCTGTGTGGCCCTGCTTCTCTTGAGTCACGGAATGATATTGGGTAAGAAATGTGTGTTGGTTTTGTCTTTATCTATGTAATTAGTTTTCAAGAAGAAAGATTAGGAGAATGGTTGGTGTAATTCATGAAGGCCCAGGGTTTGTCTGAAAAGATCTTTCAAATCTCCAGTTGCCCACAATTTTCTATCTCCCTATGGACGGCAGATCTCCATTTCCAAAAGTCAAAATGTGTCAATTGGTACATCTTATGACGTGGTGATAAGCCAGGAATAGCATTAGAATAAATGATAAAATGATGAATTTGAAGTTCCAACATTTTGTGCTTGTCAGTCAACTATGCTTTTGAGTTTTAAGTTTAATTCACTGGCTATTAAAAATGTTTGTTCAAAACTATTATACTACTAAATTCAGAGGTTCCTTCAACCTTAGCTAGAGTATTTGATTCAAGATTTGAGAATAAAAAAACCCTTGTGTGTATTTGGTGTAGATATATTTATATTTGATTTGACAAAGTATTTTTCTTTTAGAATAATAAATTCTTTAAAAATGAGGAGGTAATTTTAAAGTAGTAATATGTTCGCATCAATTAGCAGAAAATTCTATTCTCTTTTTAAGTGATAGGTCTAAAAAGTGGAAAACTCTGGACTAGTGATAGGGTCAATTGAAAATAAAAATACTTAATTACTAGTCGACTATTATATTAAGCAGTCAATTTTCTTGGTCTCTTGCTTCTTTCCTTTTCTTCCCGTTGCTTAGAGCGGGAGAAACGGCTTTAGAAATTATAATAAAATTGTCCCGTTCAATGTACTAATAGTCGTCGCTTTAGACAAGTAGAAGTAGAAGTAGAACAAAAGATTGTAGTTGTTAGTAAACAAAAGGTTGTGTTAGATGACTCTCACGAGGAAGAATATCGGATAAATTATTACCTCGAAGGGTAGCAAGTGATAAGGAAGGAAAGGTAAATTATGGCACAAGAGGGACAGATGGACGCGGACACCCAGAGGACAATAGTTGGCACTATCTATGAGCATGACACTTATGATGTCGCTATTGAGCATGTTATTTAGGATTGAAAGAATTCCCCTTCCTATTGGCCACAGGCCATTACTTGTACCTTATAAAGATACAGCTCATCACTTTTTTCAAGGGACACACAGACGGAATGAGAAATAATCTTTTTGGCTTATTATGCATATTGATTCATGGAGTTTCGACTCACTATAGCCCGAAGAGACTTGTAAAAAGTGTCCCAAACCTCTCCTTTTCCCCCTTTTCGAATTGATAAACTTAATTCACATCTGATTAGTTCCATTGCAACATGGTTAGATCCAACGTACGTGCTCTGGTCCTCATACAAATTCAATTATATCAGTTTTAGGATAAATATATATGTAATTTAAAAAAACACTATGGTAACAGAGAAGGAGAGTTTGGGGTAGTGTGCAGCCTAGCGGGTAGTAGGGATGGTCAACAAGTGGGGTTTCGGATGTTTGGTGGTGAGTGAGGAGGAGATTATGTACTTGAATGTCATTTATGAAACTTGTTTTCCTTACTATATTTGGGAAAATCATTTTCCTAATCTTTAACAAATTTGTTTCTATACTTTCAATACATTTTACCAACCAAACATGAAAAGCTTCATACCAAACATACCCTTATTACTCTCTCTTTTTTCCATTTTTCTTAAAATTCCATTCAGCAATTGCAAATTGATTGACATTATTAATATAATTATTGTTATTATATTAGTATAATTTAATATTGTGTGCAACATGCAGCAGGAAAAGTCAAGAGCATGGGGATATTGTCTATGGTTTTGGTGGTTGAAACTAGAGGTGGCTAAGGAGGGAAACACCAGGAGGTAAGCCCACAATTATATATATATATATATATATCAATTCTGATGGTATAACTTTTGATTTCCTGACTTGCTTTTTAATATATGGCTCCGATTAACTTGTATTCGCGCATTGCAGGAGTCATATTTAGGGCAACACTCCTAAAAGGATACTTTTTATTCCGAGTCTTGAACTTGAGATTTTTAATTAAGGATAGAAAGCTCTCAACCGTTTCACCACAATCATGTTAATGATAATATTAAGTTAGACTGATACGGAACTACAATTAATTTTCAAAAGAAAATAAGAAAACGAGGTATAACTATCAAACTAAGGAAATTGTATGACACTTAGGTCCCAATTCAGAAATTGTAAAAAGTTAGAATTATTCTGTACTCAATTCGTCAAACTATTTTTAAATAAAAACAACTTCCTTTTACTCAAATATTACCAAAATTATTTAATTGATATTTTAACAAATTTCAAAAGTCATTTAATTTTGTTCAAATATCCCGGAGAATAGCTAGTCGGAGGCAAATATCACATTTCTGTGAAATTTTGATAAGATTGAGTAGGTTGTTAATAAAAGTTTAGTTGTCTTCGTGAAAAGAATTTTTTTTTTTAATATCTTTATTATAATCATGTTTATCCATAGTTTTAATTTTATTTTAAAGTAAAATTTAAATAATATAAAATTACTCCAAATAACAAGATATGAACCAATATAAGTCGAACATATTCGTCCCCAAGTTACAAAAATATTTTAGCAAAAACAGGAAAAATATCTGAGTATGCTTAGTAAAGCCTTTTAACTATGTTCAATAAAAAGAGCTACTCTCTCCGACTTATAATACGATTTTCACTTAGCTATATTCTATTTTAATTCAAAATAATTATTTATTTACATAATCAAGAAGAAATTAATTTATTCTTAAAATTTACCCTTATATATTCATATTTCTAAAAAGTCTTTTAAATTTCTTTAATTTTCTATAACACTATTATTAATGAAGAGTAACTTAATTAAAATATCTATAGTATTTTTGGTAAAGAATATGATAAAGAGAAAATACACTTATTACGAACCAGAGGTAGTATACTTTGTTTATGCTTTTTAAAAAATATACTAAAAATAAGATCATCGGTCATAAACAACTCTTTTTTTAAATTTA
>JBDJHY010000116.1:14551823-14563887 GCA_039654485.1 Withania somnifera | reverse complement strand
TTTTAGGAAACATCATATAATTAGTAATCAAATAGAGAAAAGACAATACTAAATTTTAGTTCAAAACTCTTTATGCTTGAATAACGTATCAAACAGATCCTAAAAATTTTAATTGACTGAGAGAAAAGGTCGAACAACCAGTATGTTTTCCACAACAAAATAGGAAAAGAATTTTTTTTTTTTAAAAAAAAAAAACACTTGTCCCTTTTGATTTCTTGTATAGCTTTTACATGAGTCGGTTGTTATTTATTGTATTGTTAGTTAAAATACATAATTTCTTTTGATTATTATTTAAATTTTATTATATTATATGAATAAATATATTATTGTGTAACGACGAATTTGATATGGTTTACTTTTTACCTCACTTTGAGTTTATTTATTATCTAATTAATAATCATAATTGTTTTTAGTTATCCAGTGTTTTTACAGTAACTCTACCTCGTACCTTGGTAAGATTATACTCCAAATTGCTGCCTTTTGTAGTTTTCAAAACAATACAGTAGAATATACAACAAATCATGAAACAATATATAACTACCATCCTTGATTTCTTTCTATACGTATTTCTTCTTTAAATTTTCTGTGTACAAATGTATACGCCAGCACTGGCTGCTTATACTGGATCTTTCTTTCTGAAAGAAATAATGGGAGAAAATTGATTTAATCATAGCAACAACTTAAAGGTGGGTTGAATCTAAAGCGCACCATATAGCATATACAATTTGATTTTTCTTAAGCAAATCCAAATGGACCCCCCAGAGCAAAATGGAAATGGAGCACAAAATGAACTTGCTTCCACCTTTTACTGATTCCCTAAAAACTAATGTTACCAAATTAACAAGATTCATGGAAAATGGAAGAGCAAACCACATTTTCTTTATCTGAGATTAAGGACAATGTCTTTTATACGAATCGTCTACCTTTTCATTATGTTAGAGATCCTTTCTGATGAAACAAAGGAAATAACGATGCTGAACAGTGATTCACAAGTCAACAGCCCTAAGACTAAGCCTAACAATTTTTTACATTAACATCCAATTCACTGATGATACAATGATTCAGGACTTCTATAAGATACATTACCGGAATAGATTCAATCATACCAGTCTGGATGAGACTAGGGGTGCTCATCTATCAATTTTATGCAGTATTGATTCGGTTTATCGACTTTCGATTTTTAAAAAGGCTAAATCAATAACAAACCAATAAGATATTTATTATCAGTTTTCGGTTTATTGATTTCAGTCCTTAACTGTTCAATTTCGGTATAACCAACAAGAAAATACATGAGCAATTAGCATAACGTAACTATCACATTCTAGAGAAACAAGAAAAATTGTCAATGTCAATATCATATATACACAATGTTCATGATGTGCATCAAATAGAGAGGGGTAGAATAAAGAGGACTTAATGTATAAACACTGAAGGTCTTTTTATATTTTAATTCAGTAACATATAAAATGTAAATTTGTAATATATATTCAGGGGTAAAATAATAATTTAGGCATTCAGTATAGTCTTATTGGGTTATCGGTTAACCCAACAAATTCTTTTTATAAAATCATTAAAAACCATTAACCCAATAACCCGATAACAATAAACCAATAGAATTTTTTCCGGTTTGGTTTATTAGTTGAATCGGTTTTTGCACACCCCTACATGAGACAACCAACTAACTACCATGTTCACATCCTACCATATTGACATCATTTGTGTTTCCACATGCTCCGCAATTAATCAGCTTGCACCTTAACCCCACAGAAACAGACGTTGCTCTTGAGTCTTTACTATTGTTAGTGCTTAGTGCTCAAGCCTGACCTCCTGTACTTTTTACTATCAAGTAGATGAAGAAGGATCTCCATTAAAGGTGGAGGCAATTGTGGGATTGGGTTCGCTACCCAAAATTCCTTGTAGCTGTTTCCGGAAGTCATTTTTTGCATGATCATTCTCATCCACTTGCCGTAGGAAACTTCCTTCCATCTCACTCAATGACTCAATGTCGTCTCTGTCTTCACTGCTGTAGCTGTAATGAGATTGTTCATCATCATCTGATGCTGGCCCTATTGATTCACCTCTATTCTCCATCTCTTGTTGGGTGTCAAATTCCTTCTCAGTTTGTCTATCAGAGAAACTAGATGACATGGGTGAATATCCTCGGCCCTCTGTCTCTCCACGTTCTCGTAATGTTTTCACAATCAGGGTCTTCAGTAAGTTCATCACTTGAAC
Source organism: Withania somnifera (assembly GCA_039654485.1). Lineage (NCBI taxonomy): Eukaryota > Viridiplantae > Streptophyta > Magnoliopsida > Solanales > Solanaceae > Withania > Withania somnifera. The sequence goes on along the minus strand of JBDJHY010000116.1, from coordinate 14,561,655 downwards.
AGCGTGCATGAGTGCTGTCAATGGATCAGACATCTGATACAAGAAACAAGAAATAAAATGATATGCTTCAACCAATTAGTGAAACTAGAATTTAAGATTTTGTATGCCCGTCTGCTGAAGTATATCCAGTTTACCTGTGTCATATTTGGGGCAAAAACCATAGCGATGTTTCTGGCATTCATCTTGTTGGTTTCCTCTTTCTCAACAACATCAGCCATGAGATCGATTGCCCACTTGAGCAATGCTGTCTCAGTTGGCTTAAGCTGTTTCACAAGCTCAATAAATTCCTCTTCCGTGTTGCATTGCAACACCTGTTCTGGTGAAAGCCCATCAAGCACACCTTCTGGGAGCTCTCGGAACCAAGCTTTGATGAGTCCGGCCAAACAGTGGACATTTATATCGTCAGGCACAATGCCTCTGTTGAGCTGGTCCCTTACATGCTCCTCATGGCTGTTCTCTGGGTTTATTCGGAAAATTCCTTCAGCCTAAAGGTTCATTAAGCAATACTTAGACAACTATTTTCACATTGAATATAGTTATGGAGGAGACTTCTCATGAATCAGAAACGATGGAAAAATTGTGATACCGTTAGACCATCTTGTGAGTATAATCGTTCCTGCATTAACAAGAGAATAGTCGGGACACTATTGCCTCTTGTATCATATGAACACTGCATTGACTCTGCGGAGATGCCAAACACGCTGACGCTGCAAAAAAAAATTGTACAAATTTAACATGATACGATAATGACTATGAGCTTGAAAGTTGAAACTCTGAAAGCAAATTACAGTCAACCATTTATACCATTTTTCTTTGTTTGGAAGAAGAGCCACCCACTTACATAATAAATGTCTCCAAAGATATACAAACAGGAGTGGACATAAACTTACTGTTAGAAAAGTTTAAATTAAATGAAGACAGATTTCAAAGAATGGAGTGACCCTGAATAACACAGTATAGTGGCCAACAGTGCAAAGAGTTCTGCAACTGTATCATTAGGTGAAATTATTGAAACAGTAGAAATTACTCCACCGTTCACAAGGACCTCAAACTTCTAACATCTGGAATCAACTATAACCATTTTTCTGTTTTCCCCTTTTTAAGGGACTGACTAAAGAAAGACAAGAAAGATGCACACAACCATCCTCCTTGTACCGTCTTTATTTAGCATCCATGTCTTGTAATTACTTGGATAGATAAATTCCAACCACTGCTCAAACAAATTTGTTTTTAAGCTGAAGCTACTAGAAGTCCTTAACCATGAACACGACGTATTTTTTAAAGTGGTGAGTTTAGCCCTAAGCAAAAGAGATGAAAATAAATTACAAGATATGGCAACTTCTACGACTTGTGAGATAAATTAGGGGCAAACTTAGTAGTCCATTATGTTTGAAGAGTTATCTCAAGATCTTCCCTGTTACCATTTTTTTGGGAGATACCCAAGGATCAAACCGTGCAGGAGTATCATCCCAGATTTGCATACTGTGCATGGAAGTTGCTGGAGAATGGGAGATTATTTTGACATTCTGATCAAGGAACTACTACTTTCATCCAGAGTTACTACTCAAGTTAGTTGGCAGATGGTAACGCCATCCCTCTTGATGTACTACAGTTTTATAGAAGACACTTCCAGTTGATAGCAGAACTTACTAAAATGACAATTTCGAAAACGAGTTGGGTTTAGATACAGATACAACTCTAAATAATCACTTGTGGTGCAATTAACTTCAACAAGGTGATAAACTTGTTCTAATTTGGGGCAAGGATACTCACACAAGAATTAATAGAAAACCGATAACCAATTTGGTAGACATATCCGAGGAGTTAACTCAGGATCTTCCGTGCTACATTTTAACAGGAGACACCACAAGAATCAAACACAGTACAGGAACATGATCCCACCTTTGGATAATGTCCACGGAACCAGATGGAAAATAAAAGGTTACTTTGACAATTTAGTTTGCAGAACTACTAGCTAGAGTTGCAAATCCAGCAGGTGGTAACAACATATGTCTTGGAGTGTTACAATTCTATAAGAGTGGCTTCTAATTGGTATTGGAACTTACTAAATATGATGATTCTGAGAAAGGTGATTGTAGATGCAGACAGAACCTAAGGTAATCACTTGCTGTGCAAACCAACTTATGCAAGGTGATGAACTTGCTCCAGTTTGTTAACAGGAAACTCACGTGACAAATAATTGAAAACCAGAAACCAAAAAGGAACTTGCTTTCGGTTGGTGATTCATGAAATAAACTGGTCTATTATGACTATGTACCCAAAAGGATACGGGAGCATTCAATAGGCAAATCAGAATTCAGAACTACTGAATTACAAAGTGGGATAGTGACAAAATTCCAATCTTCCTGAACGGGCCTAAAATAGAAGTATTGATTAATTGGGAGGAATTAGAGCATACCAATGCTATCTTCATCCTCAGTTAGATTTAAATTCCCATAGGATTAAAGTAATACACAGTTTTGTGCATTTACTGCACTAAAAACATCATAATTTCTCAGAGTTTGCTTGAACTACTCCTAAACTTCCAGTGTTGCAGAGTGATATTCGGCTAAAATTGTATATTCATATTACATTATCGCCTCATACCTTATGCATAATCGTGTTGTTACATAGTTATTTTGGGTGTTTTGAACTTATTACAATGCGTGTAGGAAATGTTTTGGATGACCACGATCAGAAGAAAGTGATTTTAGCTGGATTTGAAGCGAAAGAATGAGGATTGAAGGATGGTCAGACTCGTCTCAGGTTCTCGCTTTGCAAGACAAACAAACTAGTCGAGAAACAATAGGAATTTTAGAGCTGTCCAGGCTTGTCTATGGTCCTTGTGAAGTGAAAGCTTAGACGACCCAAGCAAAATTGTTCCAGCGAGTTTCAATGGGCTTATTTGAATTCCTACACATCCTAGTTCATGCAAATACCCTAGAAAACATATTTTTGAAGGACAAAGACTCAGGACGCATTATTTCAGGAGGCAAGAACAGGCAGAGAGGCGAAGCAATAGAATTTGGCTTATAGTTTCACCTTCTTCCCTTTTTCACTTGTTCATTATGGAAATCAATAGGATTCCGATAATTGGGAAAATCAAAACTCTAAGCCTCCTTAATCTTGTTTCCAACATCATCTCTTAGTTGGTAATTTTATTGCTTTAATATTTGCTAGTTAAGTATTTAGAGTTAAAAATTCTTATGTTCATAGCTCAGAAATTATTCGAAGTTATTTTCTTGGTGATATACAGAACAATTATAGTTAAACCTCAGTTCTCTGTGGAATTCGACTCCAGACTTTTAGAACAAATTATATTTGCAATAAACACTTATCCTACTTAGGATGGCTTTAGGGCGTGAACAAATTTTGGCACCATTGTTGGGCAACTAATGGTTCAGTTGTAGTTGTAAACATTTCTAGGTTTTAAGTTTGAACTTTTTTAAAAAAATTATTTTAGTTTTTTGACTTTGAGAAACATAACGTCTTGGAATTATGGGAGTTCGAATGTTAGCGATTCTACTTTGGAGATTCCTTGTGCATATTGTGAGGAACTCTGCCCCCATTTTCATGGTTGCTCTTATATGTCTTGCAGTTCGCCGAGCCCCTATTAAGATGGTTCTATTTTTGTATCTGATATTGATAAGAGCAATGAAGTGGAAGATGTGAAAAAAAAAATTAATGAAGTTTTGCATATGTGATAAGTTGCCTACTTGAGGAAGGGAACATAAATCAGCAAGACATGGAGGAGTTATGGGGCAAGAGCCTTCAAACTGACTTGTGTTTGTTTAAAGAGTTGAATGACGTTCATCTAACCTAATGGTAGTTGATGATACTGAAGTTGAAGATATAAAATTGAAGATACAATTGATGTTGACTGAACTAAATTTCACAATGAGGATGCCGAAAATAAAGTAACTTTGAAGTTTGAGTGCATTTGACTCACTCCAACACTTCGCTATATGTGTTCAGGTGGTGGGGTGACACAATTGATCCATCTGAGCATCAGAAAGAGTGTGAAGAAGAGGTGCAAGGCCTTTATATTTGAAATTTGTAAAGGAAAATAGGCTAAAAGACATTACTCATTTAAAATCTAAGAAGTGCAAAATGTGATATTTGACTAGGCCTATTCAAATTTTGGACCACCGCCCCAAGAGCATAATCATATAACGAAATCGAAGATAGGGATCCAATTCATAAGTTTGGTATGGAGGAAAAGGTGTTGATATTGGGTTGCGACGTGTAATGATGTTAACATGACGATTGTCTTGAGGGAATTAGTCTTTAGGATGAACAAGCAAATAAAGAAAAGGAAAAAATCTAGTATTGTGAACTATGTGAAATGTTCTATGTTGAGGTTGAGGGCCATGCACTCAGATGCCTTGAGGATTTTTGTGATCATCTTTGAAGCTTGAGGCTTCAAGTTTTGACTTTATTCTTACCTCTTGTGCTTGAATTATATTTATTGATTGTGCTCTATTGCTTTAATTTGACAATCATCGTTAAACTGTTTGGAGTGAATCATATGCATTGTGTAAAGTAAGGCTTAGATGATAATTTGAGTCATCACTCGCTCGTCTAGAACTTGTCATGTGTGTCAAATCAAAATAATTAAGTAGTGATAAATTTACGAGAGGACGTAGGCATTTCTTCGATTAACCCTCTAAACCTTTAAGCCGACCGGTATCAACAATATCTCTAGTTAATCTAGTTTAGCTTATAAGCCTTTTCGTTGACATCCACATTACAAGCTTTATACCTCTTAATTGATTCTTCTTGAACCTTTACCTCTGAAAGCACTTGAGTTTCAAGAATAAGTGCTAGAAAGAAGTAAGTAGGAAAATGGGTAGCTTTTGGGTGGAACTAAAGAAAGGAATGTAAAAAATAGTTTCGTCAGATGAATAAAAAAACTAAAGAAGATGAAAGAAAAACGGAAAAGATAAAAAAGGAAAAAAACAAGGAGAAAAAAGAATACTAAAAGGGTGTTTGACTTTGATTATAAGTTGGTCAAACCAACTAAGTAGCTTTCAGCCCTCAAAAGTGTTTGGATATTTTAAAAACGATTTTTATAAAGTTAAAATTGACTAATAAAAAGGTAAAAATTAAAAATAGGTTGCCCCATACTTCTCATTTTTTAACTTAAAAAGCTATTTAAGTTTGACTTTTTGTAAAATTAATTTTTAAAAGTTAATTTTTTTAGCAAAGCCAAACCCTAAGTAATTTGTTCTTGGCTGGTGAAATTGTTTAGATTGAATTAGGGTACCCTAAACTTAAAGGTAAGTTCTATAGGGTGGCGGTTAGACCTGCTATGTTGTACGGGGCAGAGTGTTTGTCAGTCAAGAACTCTCATATTCAAAAGATGAAGGTGGCGGAGATGAGGATGTTGCGATGGATATGTGGAGTTATTAGGAGTGATGGAATTAGGAACAAGATTATTCGTGACAAGGTGAGTGAGTTTAGTGGAAGACAAGATATGAAAAGCGAGGTTGAGATGAGTGGGGCATGTGATGAGGAGAGGCTCGGATGCTCCAGTGCGCAGGTGTGAGAGGTTGGTTATGGGGAGTCTTCTGGACATTTGCATAATGGGCAATTTATTTGGGGTTATGAGAAACATGCGCTTGAAAGTAAAAATATAGTGTATTAAAGCGGTTAGGAGGGTCGAGTCATTATTTTCCTAAATTAATAATATCAGTTCCTTAGCATACATTACAACCTATGAAAATCCTACTTGATCCTAGATTTGACATGCTTAGAATAGTAGAGTCTTAAGCCTATGGTACCAGCTTGGGAGGCACATGAGTTTTTATTGCGAAAGAAAGCAAATGCTTTGTATATGTGAGTTTTTAAAAATACATTTAAATTTTATTTGAATCATTATAAAATTTTAAATAGTCTTGGTAAGAAGAAAGTTGAGAAAGATGTCTATATGTATATGCCAGGTTCTAAAAGTTGATATAAATCATTGTTATTAGTTATGATGCACGAGCATGATTGAAAGTTATTTTTGGTGTTAACTTTCAAACTTGCTTAAGGACGATGAAAAGTCTAAGTGTGGGTGGTGATAATCGACTAAAAGTGTATATTACATTACATTATCACCTCATTTCTTATGCATAATTGTGTTGTTACATTGTTATCTTAGGTGTTTTGAACTCATTACGAGTTTTTTGTGTGTAGAAAATGCATTGGATGAACACGATTAAAAAAAGATGATTTGTCTTAGAGCTTAGAACTCAACTCGTTAGAGTTTGTTGCGCTTTTTACTTTTGATAACATTGGTTACAAGGAGACTCACGTGACAATAAATTGAAAACCAAAAAGCAAAAAATAAACACTTGCTTTCGGCTAGTGAGGCATGATAAAGCGGTCTATTATGATCATGTACCCAAAAGGAAAGGGGACCATTGAATGGGCACATCAGAATTAAGACCTGTTGAATTACAAGTATGACAGTGACATAATTTCAATCTACCTGAGCGGGCCTATAATAGAAGTATTGACTAGTTGGGCAGCATTAGAGCATACTTATGCTATCTTCATCCTCAATTAGCTTAAAATTCTAATAGGATTAAATTAATACACAGTACATCTGTGCATTTACTGCACATATTAATACATCATTATTTCTCAGAGTTTTCATGAACTTCCTAAACCTGCTGTATTTCAGAGTCTGTTGACAGATCATTTGCTTTAGCAAAAAAAAATCCCAAAGTAATGGTAGCTTTAGGAATTCAAGAAAAAAAATTGTACAAATTGTTTTCAACTATACTTTGTATTAAAGAATTACTTCTTCATAATAGTGCTTAATTCTCGGGGTAACTTAGTAACTATACCTTGTATTTTATAATTTTTTTTAATGGACGTGAAATGAGCTAAAGCGATACTTATTTTGGGACGGATTCACTTCAATTGTCCACTATTCAAAAATAGATTTTCATTTTTACTACTTGACTTTTAAGTTCTTAACATATCAAGAAACGACAATTACTATTTTCTTGTTTTACCTTTATTAATTACGTATTCTCCAAATCATTTTTCAATAGTTAATAAACATCAATTAATATGATTATTATAATAAAATGTCCATATTAATCATTATTTTCTATGGGATCTGCAAAATCCAAAATGAAGTAGTAAAAGTGAACAGGGGAGTATTTGAACAAGTGAGTTTCACAAAGAATGTCTGTCGAAAGCTCACAGATAAAGTAGAAACTTTACTTGTAAGTTGACTGCCAGTAGAAAGATGGCCTAACTTTAATATATCCTCTGACTATTAGTGAAGATTTACATAGTCGATCCTAACAAGTTTGGGATTTGAGTTATAATTGATTGAAGAAAAAGTATCAATCGCTGGTAGTTAAGCTGAAAATAACAACAATCTGTTGTGAGTAACCATCACCTCCCTAAAAGTCTCTACTTTATCTCAGCTTTATACTTCTAAAATCAAATGCAAGCAACATAAAGGTGCACTAAACTCTTGCTACACTCTTGCATTTCTACGAGAGATTGTTTTCACGACTTGAACCCATTACCTTCTAATAACATGCCAGCAATATTACCATACGCCAAATAACCCTTTGAGCCAAAGTCAACCCAGATCAAGAATTTGAAAATTAAAAGTATCCAACAACCACAAGATTACAAGAACATCATACTCCCGCAAAAAGGATGTTAAGGAGGGTGAGTGTAGGCAGACCGAGGTTTTTTGCTATGGACCCTCATTCCGTGGAAAAAATCATCCAAAGCATTCCAGAAAAAAAAAAAAGCAACAGAAAATATAAAAGTATCCAAAACACAAAAAAGCAAAAGATTTTTCAACAAACCTGGCACTTGGTGCTTTACAAGGGACTTCAACTTGAAACTCAACAGGAAGACCCAAAAACCCATGAAACCTATCAAAAGTAACATGAGTAAGATGCTGCACATTGGTGGGCCATCCAACTTCCATTGGATAAACACTAGATTTCACTTCCTCCTTTTGATCAATACTACAAAACATCATTGATTTCCTCAAAGCTGCCAACAAGAAATCCAACAAACACAACTGATGATGATGATGCTCCTCATTCTCCTTGGAACTCAGCTTGTCATTTACCACAACCACCCCCGTCATCTCCGGCGATTTCTTTCGCCGGAAAAACACACCGTCGGCGCAACAACAAAATCCTCCTTGTTTAGGCTGTGTTTGTTTAGGGAGTTGTTGAAATGGTTGCATTGAAAATTGTTGTTGTTTTGAATTTCGAGGTTTCTACGGGGTTGGTTCAAACGGCTTACTGGTTTCAAAAAAAAAATTGTAACTGAGACGGACCAGAAAGCCCTTTGGAACAAGAAGGAATTACAGTTTATGCCACTCTTAGGTGGGGGTGTTGTTTAACTAAATGATCACTATTCCTAAAGTCCACTTTGTTCTAACTAAAACCTAACTGCTCTCTTATCTTTACTTGGATTATGTCAACTCTTCAATTAATTTTTTTTTTTTAAAAAAAAAATTGTTCTTACATGTAGAGCAACCTTTTAATTTTAGTATCCTTTGAGGTGTCAGGTAACCCATACTACACTGAGGATGACCCTATAAATAACAATAATTCTTTATTGCTGTCAGGAATCGATCCCACGCCGGGTGCAGGGCACATTGCAAGAGGTGGACCCGGTGACAATTAATGCTCTTTATTATTACTACCAAAATACTTAGACCTTTTTTACTCAATTAACTAATTTTTTAATTAATTTAATATTTTAAAATTTAAATTTAAGGATTCATAAATTATAAAAAAAAATATTTCTTAATATGATTAAAAAATACATCTTAAAATGTTAATTAAAAATTATATTCTTTAATTTTTAATAAAAAAATATGATAAGTATTTTAGGAAGGAGGAGTAATATTTATTATATTCACACTCTTAATTAATTCTCCCCAAAATACAAGCATAATTTACTGTGTATCATCTTTATTAATTATAAATTATTTAAATGTTGAAAACTAAAAAATATTTCATAATTGAAGTAAAAAATAGATACAAAATTATTAATTATATTTTATTTTTTAAAAATTGAACAGATTATTATTTTTAATATATCGGACAAATAAATATAGACAGAGATAAAATCTTCTTATAATACAAAATAAATAAATTTCTAGGGTGCTGCACACTATTTGAAAGTTAGTTAATAACATATTAATCATAGAATAATTTACCAATATCATTTTTTGTGATTTTTTAAATTTTTCGATAGTTTAGATTTATCAAACAGAAGAGTATGAAGGAATAATAATAAATATATTTTTGGACTTTGAATAATTTCAATTTTTATCATAAAAAAAAGTGTCAAAATTTATTTATTTTGAATGGGAGGAGTAGTCATATAAATTGTTTTTTTTTTCTTTTTAATCGAAATCTATTTTATATGCTTGTCATCATCTTCATTAATTTCTACAAGCTATAAGGTTTTAAAATTACCATAACGTTCACGTGGGTCTTAAATATACCCTTGATTGATGCGGACATTTCTAGTCAATATTTATTGAAGTAGTACAAGTATATGAGTGTGTAAGACTATTAACCAATTTATAATTAGTTTTAAATTTGTTATTATATATTTGATAATTTTTAAAATAATTTAAAATTTTCAAAAGTAGCTTTAAAAAACTTTTAAGTTAAAAATAAATTATTTTTTATTTTTCATAAAATAATTTTTAAGTACTTTTTCATAAAAAAGTTTGATCATAAAAATAACTTATTTACCTTTTTATATTTATCGAATCCTAAAATTAATTTAAATTAAAATCTTTAAAAAGTTAGAATTTCTTTTACCCCACTCGTTGGCC
>JBDJHY010000116.1:14423262-14435343 GCA_039654485.1 Withania somnifera | reverse complement strand
TGGGAGGATTATTGAGCACCGAGAGAATGCGGATTTAGAAAATCCAAGTTCCATAACTATATTGCCATCCTAGGTAAATCGCCCGAAATCACTGAGGCTTAATGAAAGTATCCTAATGAATGTGTGGTGTTAACTTTCTCCGGTAATCACCCCTTTTTATCGGTGTAGGAAAAGCACAACAAACTTCATATAATTGGCATGGTTATATGTTGGTTACAAGAAACTCTCACTTAAAGAAATCAAGTTATATGTTTCTATCTATAATATAAGTTTCATTCATCAGTCTTCTAAGGATTTAAAATGTTGCATGTCTTAGAAGTTGTCCTTGAAAACTCTTACTTTATGCTTCCAATATGATCTCCTGTTACAACCTCTTACTTATGATGATTTATCACTGTTCAGTTCGATTATGTTTTGCATGTATTTTCACTGCTGCATACTTTTGGTGCCTATACTTTTCATGATATAGAAACAGGTGATTGTGTTAGGTTCGTTGTTAAAGAGTTTCTGGCCACATGAATCAGTAGTGGCGAGTCTTCCTCACTCCAGGGGCTCCAACAGTAGTAGTTTCATATGTTTTTCGTTTTGGTTTAATGGTTAGTAGGGGCCTTGTCCCGGCATAGATTTTCCTGAGTTAGAGGCTTTTGGACAAATGTGTAGTATGACTATAGTAGCCCTTCAAGCTCGTGTTTTTATGTTCTGCTAACTCGTTTATTTTTTACATACAATGAAGGAAGTACTTCTTAAGTCTATATTTTATTGTTTAAATTTGAATAATGCTAGTGTATGTAAGCCAAAGGGTTGTCTTGGGATCCTCTGGGGTTCCAAATACCCAGTCTCGTCAAGGGGGTAATTTCTGGGCGGAACACCTTAACTTCTGGCTATTCTTACTAACCATAAAGTTCACCATAAGATATAACCCGTGGTCTTTGCTCTTTGATTTGAATTGATTCAGAACTGATTTTCCAATTGAAGCTTGAATCCAGTCACCCTAAAAACAGTACAATTTTAATTAAAATACTAAAAGCAGAGTATCACAAATAGATGAATTAGTAACATCAGATGTGTTATATGAAACAGTAATAAAAACAGATGCATCGTGTTAAGATTTTTGATTCTGTGATTGAACAAATGAAGTACAATACCTCGTGATCCTGTAGAATCAATTCAATGGTGTTGTTATTGTTATGTTTTTGATAAAGTCTGACATTGTTATAAAAAGAGGTAATATTTGTACATTGTTGAAGGGGATATAAAGATTTTTAGTGTTCTACGCTATATCTGAAGTTCTATTTATAGTATTCCTTGATTCACGGTTAAAGTTGATTGTGATGGAAATTAGGGGCAGTTTACCAATGTGGATAAGACTGTTGAGCAATTGTGTAATAATCTGAGAGAACAACAGGGAATTTTACTTTTTAAAAAAGCCATTCATGATTAACTGAAGGAAATTTTATAATAAATAGACAGTTTTAAGGATTTTAAAAATACTTGGTGTTTTGATCAAATTAGACGTCTTTTAATTTAAAAAATGAATCAGTTACTTTCTTCCTTATTTTAAGGTGCATAAAGTGATATTGAAAGGTAAGAGAGTTATAATTGGAGTAGGTAACTTTCCCTGTTTAAGAAGATATATCAGAATTTTAAAAATATAAATATAGATTTATAATTAACTTTCTAAATAATCTCAGTTTTTTAATTTTATTTTAGTTAAATTCAAACGATAGTAATTGTATTTAAATTTGAAAGTGATAAAATTTATAACACAATAATTTGTCGAATCTCTTAGAAAACAGTGTTAACGCTAATCAAAGATATGATCAATAAATTTAACTAAAATTCTTCATCAAACTTTAATTTGTTTGAATGCGTTGTAATGAAAGAATAACAAAACAACATTCCTATTTCTAAATGGGTAATAACAAAAGAGAATGTTGACTGAAAGATAAAGAAAAACACACTAGATCGTGGTGATCATGTTTCAAAGATTAATGTAACAGCCAAGATGTATGTTGGAAAGTGATTTGTGTATTTTAATATCTTCCATTGAGTGGACTGGAACAGTCCATCATCGGAGTTGCAAGATCCAAGGGTGATGATGCTGTCAAAGCTGCAATGTCCTCACAGTCTGTTGTTCAACTTGGTTATGGAGATTGGGCTCGCAAGTGACATCATCATCATGATCCTGCAGTTGGCTGCTGTTTTGTTTACTTTCTCATTTGGAACCAAACTCCACTACTTTGGCCACATAATTTTTACATGAATACAGAGCAAGTGTGCATGTTTTTATCGTGCAACATGAAAATTACAAGAGGAGCGATTTCACCAAAGGACTGCAAATTATGATTTTGCCCAAAATACCCAATCCCTTTTGTGTTTTCATCTTATTTCATACTCCTGTTCAAAATCAGCATAACATCCCAGTTGAAAACTAAACATACTATTTTTTTGTAAACTGGTAGTATTTTGTAATATCCATATATTTGCTTTGATTTGCAGGAATTCTTTTTGCTCTCCTTTTTATCCAATTTGATAGTTGTGATGTCAAAAATATAGGGATTCCACGCCATATCTAAGTACTCCATTGCTACTGCTAATTATCTTTTGGTTTATTTATTAAAATACTTCTTTACGATTAATCATTAACTGTTATAGTAATAACTAACAACTATTATGTCAAATGGCAAATTTCATACTATTAATAAGGAGGCTGCATCCTCTCCCATTAATAATATATAGATTTGCATATATAAAAGTTTTTTTTTAAAACTCTGGATTATATTTCTCATTTGAATCCGCTAGTATTTTTCTAATTTGAAATTATCTCCCGATTAGTTTTATTGCTTTAATCAGTTTCACACGACTGTTCTAGCTCTGCCACGTCATTATTGCCACATTATTTGGGATGTAGATCTAATTACACTTCGAAAATTAAATAAAAAAAATACAAGAAAGGAACCATTTTGTAAATTTACAGAGCATAAAAACTACGCATAGGGTGCTTGTCCATTCACTTCCTTCTTTTCTTGTTTGCCTCTAAAATTTCTATTTACTTGTCTATTGTCTAAGCAAACACCACCAAGAAAAAATATGAAGGAAGATATAGAGCAGAGGGAGAACAGGGTACACGAAGATATAAGAGATCCTCTTATCATCCAAACAAATAAAAGAGTAACTGAACAACATGTTGAAAATGGATATTGCTATGAGAAGAAACAAGATAGGTGCATGGTTTACCTTAGCACATTTGTGGCTGTTTGTGGTTCCTTTGAATTTGGATCTTGTGTAAGCTCATCTTTCTCACTAGTTGAGTTCTATGCACTTGATGGTATAAGTATTTGTATAATCATACTACCTATAAAGTAATTACTGATAAATTCTTTGGATGAACATTAATCCAATAACCTGATAAAAAATGGTCACTAATCTGCTATAATTAATTAAACAATATTGATAGTGTAAAAAACGCTTTATACAATCCTTCTTTCTTTTTCTTCAGGTTGGCTACTCATCACCAACACAATCCGCCATCAGGAATGATCTTAATTTATCTATACCAGAGGTTAGTTAAAAGAAAATAAGTACATATATTTATACTTTCTGGGAAGGAGTATACCTATTGCTTTTAACTAATTCTTTCAACATCTTGGTATTACTTTCCTTTTTAATCAATTTAAAAAAGAATTGTCTTTTTCTTTTTTCAGCTACTCTTTAATCAAACTTTTTCTATGGCATGTTTATGATCATAGGGTTAAAGGATATTTTGGTACGATTTACATATCTTTGGTTTAACATGCAAGATTCAAAAGTCTTTTAAACTTTCAAACTTCGTGTCAAGTTAAAACTAGATATACAAATTGAATTGGAAATAGTATATTCAAGGAAAGAAAGCTAGTGTATAAAATCTTTTGCTGGCTTATAGACTGCAGTACTCTTTCACTTGTGAGTTTAACTTCTATAATGCTGGCACTGTATAGAAGTTTTACACCAACATCTATCAAGTTACTTAGAAGATAAACTTCATGTAATAACACATAATAAGTGAGATCAGTAATCAGGAAAATTAGGCAGGTAAAAGTTCTTATACTGTCAGTATATGTAAGTTAAATCCTTTTACTCATTCACTTGGTCGGGGAAGCAATTTCTAGTTAATCTAATCAAGAAATGCTCAGCCCACCTATGGTAAGCATGAAGTAATTCTGCTGATTAAATGATGAAGAACTGGTATCAGGATGAAGTATTTCTATGGAGTTGGTTAATTTTCTGGAAAGGGTGGCTGTACTAGAGGAAAGAACACTAACATGATGTCAAGAATGTACGTTGATTAGAATATCTCCCGTCCTTAATGGAATGTAAGTATAAAAGTATGTGCAATGGAATAAAATATGCACAAATGAATGTTGTTTTGAGATCAATCTTGTTGGAGCAACTTTTGGCATTCTTAACCTGTGTTTTTGTATTGGACTTTACCTTGGATGTTCCTAACTGTTTTACCATGGATGTTCCTAACTGTTTTACCTTGGATGTTCCTAACTGTTTTACCATGCAGTTCTCGCTCTTTGGTTCAATATTAACATTTGGTGCAATGATAGGAGCAATCACAAGCGGTCCAGTTGCTGATTATATTGGCCGTAAAGGGGTAAGCTGAAGAAAATTCTTACACCAGTATCCACCTTAACATATCTTTTTTATACAGCCTGATAATTATGTAACACAAACAGGCAATGAGAATTTCAAGTGCTTTCTGTGTTGCTGGATGGTTAGCCATTTACTTCGGTCAGGTTTATTATGAGCTCTCTTGTCCTACTCATGCCAATGAATCACAACATAGATCTTACAAACTAATAACTAATTATTTCCTCTTCAAGGGAGCTCTTTCTCTGGACATTGGAAGATTGGCAACGGGATACGGAATGGGAGTTTTCTCTTATGTGGTACATACTATGTTTCTTAGAGATTTTATAGTTTTATCAAAATATCATACTGTAGTATGCTTTCAACCTTCTTGATTCTCACAATTCCCTTGACAACAACATATCAGGTCCCAGTATTTATAGCTGAAATTGCACCTAAAGATTTACGAGGAGCTTTAACAACCATAAACCAGGTAAAGAAATAAACTTGCCATCATTTCCTTATTTATAGTTGATTAAGTGATTACTAACTAAATTCAAATGATTTGATCATGTTAAACTAGGATCTTTTGATACACTAAAAAGAAAAGATAGCACAAGACGAATTAATATTTCAGATCCTTTGTCATATCTCAAATAAAATTACAAAATTAGTTTCATGCACATGCTATACTAAATTAAATCTAATTTAAACTAAATCCTAGGGGCAAGTGTTTTGCAGCTTTCTGGCCTTCTTTAGTCCTAAGGTAATTGAAAATAGGAGACGCTATTTTTATTACTAGGACTATTACTTTTTCTCGTATTTATCAAGTAGTTTATATCACCATTACGTTATATTGGTTTGTGATTATCGTCCCTTGACTGTTTGTTATGTCTAAAACTCCAGCTGATGATATGCTGTGGAGTCTCAGTTTCCTTTATTATAGGAACTGTGCTGCCATGGAGGACTCTGGCGTTAACAGGTTTGTTTTGGCATCAAGTTGTATTGTGAGATCTAGCAGTAGCTATCCACCACTGTAAGGGAAAAGACATTCTTAAAAAAGGAACATAAAAGAATCTGTAAAACATAGAAATTACCACAATGAACAATATGTTTTGGTGATCAGAGTTTGTTTCTCTTTTTCCAGGAATAATTCCATGTGCCATTCTACTTTTCGGTCTCTATATCATTCCCGAGTCTCCTAGGTGGTTGGTGAGTTAACAAAATCAAATGTTAAGAGTTCATTCTGCCAGTAAAATAAAGAAAACCACCTAACATTTCCACTATATCTGTAGGCAAAAATAGGACATCAGAAGGAGTTTGAACTTGCACTCCATAGACTTCGAGGCAAAGATACTGACATATCTGAGGAGGCAGCTGAAATCCAGGTTCTTTATTCTGGAGAACTCAAATTTCAGTTTTTTTCATTCTATGGCAGCCATCTAAGACTTTCTTAAAATACTCTCCTAATATTACGTTTCTGATCTACCTGACAGGATTATATAGAAACCCTTGAAAAGCTTCCAAAAGTCAACTTGTTTGATTTGTTTCAAACAAGATACTTGAACTCACTCATAGTAAACTTCCTTTTCCATACATTGTTATTTGACATTTTGGTAACTGAAACTGTTAGTTAATTTATACTTATGATAAATCTATGGCCAGGTGGGAATTGGACTTATGGTGTTTCAGCAGTTTGGCGGAATCAATGGAATCTGTTTCTACACCGGCAGCATATTTGAATCCTCAGGTAGCAATCCCTCATTGTTAAATGTCATTTTACACAAAAAGAAATATAGGACGTTGAACATTGTATAATCACATAATGTGATAAGCAGATGAGGAAAGATAATGCTTAGAACTTGAAACCTCACTAATCTCCTTAGACTACTCTTGGCCATTTGTATCTTTATTCCCAATTTAAGTTTGAACGCCTGTAAAATATAAAATCTCATTTCACTTCCCTTCATCTCAATAGTTTAAAGAAAAGAACTCCATGCTAAACCATACATTATTTGCTCTTCAACTGTATTTCTTTTCCAGGGTTCCCCTCTGACGTCGGAACTATAATATATGCAATTATACAGGTTTCAACTCTTACTCTCTCAGTTCTGTGAATATTAGATATTGCCCTCATAACTTTTGGTGTTATAATGGATAATTCACCAAACATTATTTCTTCATCAGGTTCCCATCACTGCATTGGGTGCAGCTTTAATTGACAGAGCAGGAAGAAAACCTCTTTTATTGGTATATCTTGAAAAAGAAAGCCATTTTCTTGAGGATGTCACATGTTGTATTCATGGAATTTAATGATACCTATATCTTTGCAGGTTTCTGGAACTGGACTTGTCATAGGATGTATACTAACAGGAATCTCATTCTATCTGAAGGTCAACATTAAAACCGGAATTGCTTAAAATTCTTAGCATGTCTCTTGAACATTTTGACCAAAAAAATTATTTTTGGACCAGGGACATGAACTTGCAATAAAGGCAGCACCCATACTTGCTGTAACAGGCATACTGGTACCATCACCTATCCTTTTTGACTGTCTTTTACATAGTAACTCACCCCGTTCCACCCTCTCCATCAAGCATGTGAAAAAACGTTGGAGATTCTCCGTCAAGTTTATATAATACTCATTCTCAAATGCAGGTCTATATCGGTTCCTTTTCAGTAGGAATGGGAGCAGTTCCCTGGGTTGTGATGTCGGAGGTATGTAAATCTTTACTATCCTGAATCTTCCATTAACATTCTTTAGACATTTGGCGCCTGAAAATTGCGTCTCTTGCAGATATATCCTATAAATATTAAAGGGGCTGCTGGGAGCCTTGCAACTCTAGTGAATTGGTTTGGGGCATGGGCGTGTTCCTACACTTTCAACTTCCTCATGACCTGGAACTCTTTTGGTAAGCTGCTGTGGCAGATATCCTTTCTGAAGTAATGGAAAAAATGAGAATTGTGCAAGAAAAAAAGAAGTTGTAGAAGTGCCTTGAATCTATCTTTGAAATTAATCTGACTACTTGCAAGTGAAATTGGTTGAAGGATATAAGGGTCAGCCAGAGCCACAGTGCAGTGGTTTGGCAGAAAGTTACTCTGGCCCAAACCTTGTATTTTTGTTAAAAATTCAACCTACCAGAACCCATAAACTCAACATCTTAGCTCCGTCTTCGGGAGGGACATAAACTGCTTGCAGCATATCAAGATAACTTTAGGATACATCGAAGATCAGATTTTTCTACTCACATTGTTTCATTTTTTGCAGGCACTTTCATTCTATACGCAGCCGTCAATGCACTCTCCATTTTGTTTGTGATAAAGATAGTACCTGAAACAAAAGGAAAAACTTTGGAACAAATCCAGGCTGCTATTAATTAATGCATCATAAAGTGCCTCAGCAGTCAGCAATATTTTTCCTACTGAAATTTAATCTTCAAATAGCCAGAGAGTTGACAGGATGCGTGCTGCCGGTTGAAACTACATTCTCATACTCATCCTGAGATTTTCCAAAAGTACAAAATGTTCGAGTATTCGTGGCATCATGGACCACATTATCCATTTTCTTAAGATATGAACATGATAATCAAAGAAAATGATTATAGAAACGTGTTGCGTTGCCCCTTTTTGTTTATTTTCTTCTCCTTTCAAGTGCAGAGAGCACCATTTAGTAGCTTTGCCAAGATGTGGAATCACATTTTTTATTTGTATTCATTAATTTATCTTTCAGAGACTTAGATTTCTGTAATCTTTGAGAAGTTAATCATTAG
Source organism: Withania somnifera (assembly GCA_039654485.1). Taxonomy (NCBI): domain Eukaryota; kingdom Viridiplantae; phylum Streptophyta; class Magnoliopsida; order Solanales; family Solanaceae; genus Withania; species Withania somnifera. Next base: position 14,426,959 of record JBDJHY010000116.1, on the reverse strand, counting down.
TTTAATATTCATTAGCCATTTGGATAATTACGTCCTTGAAAGTAAACATTACTCCTCACACTAAGAACCATGTTCCTAGATAAGGACCAATAAACAGTTTAAAGCAATTAATGCAGTTATTTTACGTGGTAAACCTCCTCAATCTCTAGGAGTAACAACCACAACTACACCAACTCTTATTCAACACCACTGTTAGATTTACAAGTACAAGACTCTAGACTCTGCAAATCTACCTAACCAACTCACAACAATCAACTAAGGTTGTTCATAACTTAATTAACTAATCTCTCTCAATAAGAACAGTTTCTTCTTGTTACAAGCCTCACCCATATGCACATAAAGTAAACCAAAACTGCTTATGCTCGCTGCACTTTGTTACCTCAAAACCCCTAAACCTTCGGCTCCCATACACAATGTATAAATAATACCCTAAACTATATTTTGAAGCCCACCGTAGATCACTTTCCAACTGTGCTCCAAACTTAGCCTCCAAGAGTCAATTCTTGCCATAATTCACCAATTACCAAAAACCTTTACCATATATCAACAAGTACCAAGCCATACTGTTGCAGAAAGATCTTGGGTTAACTAGCACACAATCAGACAAAAAGAATATAGAGAAGAAAAAGAATACAAAGATTTAACGAGGTTCGGCTATGGCTAATCCTTCAAGAAAAAGCAGAGAGAGTTTTCCACTTTAAAAGAAAAGAAGTTAACAGTGCTTATAGAATCCCCACCTGTGTCCCCTATATATAGATCCCAAAATAGTCTCAAACCTATTAGTAAAAGGTTCTCCCTATCCTAAAAGGACTGTATTTCCTCTCCCCAATCTATTAGGACAATTGGTTTCCTAAACCAATAAGAATTGTGGATTTCCTAAAATATACAAGTAAATAATTTAAGACATAATTAATAAAATTTTCCGTTGGCTTGGATTCTCTTATCAACAGGAACAATGTTTCTCTACCTTTCTCTCAACACTCGATAGGGCTCACTGGGTATTACACATATTAATCAAGTCTAGGCAATGCCTAAAGTTATAGGTAGGAAGTGTCTTGGTCATCATATCTTCTGGATTATCACGTGTAGACACTTTCTTCACATTAACCTCTTTTAGACACTTTTTATCTAGAAACAAACTTCCATGCTTGCTTCTTGTGAGGTGACTTGGTCTTTTCACCCACAACACCAATCCATTAATTTGCTTCTGAACTATAAATAGCTTCCTTATAGCTATTACACTGCTCAAGCACGTCAATGGTCTCTTCAACTGAACAAGTAAACCCTACCAAATTTGCATATCTAACAAAATTCTCATCAACTACATCCGTAAATCTTTTTGTTCTGTAGATCACTCTCCTCTTTTTACATGTTGCAATGTTATACAGTTGTTGTTATACATGTGTATCAACAATATCATCTAAGGAACATTCTAACACTCAATGTTTCTGATAATGTCATCAAACATTCTCAACGTGTGTAACCAACCCCTCTACCTCTAATGGATTATCATCTCCTAGGTGGACAGTTCCACTCGTCTGCTTGTAAGTTGTAAACCAGTTCTTGTGTAAACACATGTGGAAAGTTGCAACAGAATCAAGATTCCAGGAATTATGCTTATGAGCACTAGAACTCACAGTACAAACTTCCCCCTACATAGTCACTGTCATCAGAATTATTACCAGTATCAATAATATTTGCTGAGTAATCAAATTTTTTTCTTTTCTCTTTTATCCTTTAGCTTAGGACAATCTCTTTTGTAGTGACCCTTCTCTCCACACTCATATTAGTTCTTCTTTCTTTCTCCGGATTTTGATCTAGCATTGGACTTTTTTCTGTTAAAGTCTTTTTGTTGTGTTCTTCCTCTACTCACAAGAATCTCTCTCTCAGCTCTTCTATCTAGAAAGCTCTTCTTCAATTCTTTAGATTTTAATGCATTACTAACATTATCTAAAGAGATACTATCTTTCCAATTTAGCAGTCTATCTACAAAATTATAGTAAGATAGTGGTAAAAAACATAATACAGTCAAGGCCTGATCCTCACTCTTAATTTTGATAACTATGTTCTTCAAGTCCATTATAATTGAATTAAACTCATCAAGATGAATTTTAACCAGTGTATATTCATTCATACAAAGAGTGTATAACCTCTTTTTCAGGTAGATGTTGCTTGTCAGTGACTTCTTAGAATATAGATCTTCAAGCTTCTTCCATGTCATTGCTATGAATTTTTCTTATGTAATTTCACAAAAAATATTATCTGTAACACTCATGAAGATCACACTCAAGGCCCTCATCTTCAGGTCTGATTTCTCTGACTCTTTCATTTCAACTAAAAAATTCTCCTCAATTAACTTTCATAATCCTTGTAATATCAGGGATGATCTCATTCAAATCTTCCATAGTCTGAAACTAGATCCCCCATTGAATTTCTCTACTTCAAACTTTATTAAAGATGATATAGACATCTTAACTCTTGATTAGGTGTAGAAAACCCAAAGTTTGCTCTGATACCAATTATTGCAGTAATATTTTGGGTTAAATAGCACAAAATCATACATAAAGGATATACAGAAGAAAAAGAACGCAAGAATTTAATGAGGTTCCGCTAGGCCTAATCCTCCAATCAAAAGCAAAGAGAGTTTTCCACTATGAAAGAAAAAAGTTGATAATGCTTGTATAATCCCCACATATGGCCCCTATTTATAGATTTAAAAATTGTCCTAAACCTATTAGGAAAAGTTTCTCTCAATCCTATAAGGACAATATTTTTCTCTCCCTAATATATTAGGACAATGGGTTTCCTAAAACAATAACGATTCTGGTTTTTCTAAAATATACAAGGAAATAATTCAAGACATAATTAATATATAAAACTACAAGTACCATGTTTGTCAATTATCAAAACCTATAAATGGAAACACCAATATTCTAAAAAATTTCTCCTTTTTGATGATGACAAACATCATCAAGATACAATACATTCAACATTGATTCAACATAGTCTATTGCCTCAACAACACCCTCTCCTCTTTTGGTATCAGTTATTTTGTTCCTCTCCCGTTAGTAGTAACTAATAATCAGGCAAGGCAAAAATTATTTAGTTTGGATTTTATGGTAAAGAAGAAAATAGGATTCCCGATTATTTAGACCTTAATCGAATCATATGTACTGGTCAGTATAATCTCGTACATTTCCTTATTCTCCACGAGAATTCTAATTTATTGTCAAAAAGGGGAAGAAAAAGTCTTGTTTATGTAGTGCTCCAATTCGTTAACATGGAATGGACTGAAAAGTTGTCCTATCATACTACTGGTTTTGAACTGGATTGCTAACGAGCATATGCCTTGTGCTCTATCAATCTAGTCCTAGTCTTTCCAACAAGCGAGCGAGTGAGACTGATGAAACCTGGGTACAACTAAAGACAAAGAAATTCATTGTGTATTGACAGACTCATAGTTAACAAGACAACAAAGTATCAAAAACCCAGTTGGACAAAGGATCACAGTCAAATTCAAAGGTTTGTTGGTGGCAAGATCGACATGCCTTCTAGTTGTAGTTGACTTTAAGCGCACCTGAACTACCCATAATCATTTATTTACGGGTTTGAACTACACGTGCAAGTTTTCCTACAATTGGCTCGGTCGTGATAACTTCTTTAGATTTTCATAAACTAGTGAACCAATCACTAAGTG
>JBDJHY010000116.1:14410162-14423162 GCA_039654485.1 Withania somnifera | reverse complement strand
AATTTGATTTATTTAATACCTAAACAATTTCAAAAATTATTTATTCGATTAATTTAATTCAGTCCGATTCCTATTCTATAAATTTAATTATTTAAAAGTATAATATTTCAAATTAATAATATTCAAACTCCTGGATTAAAGTCAAATATTTTAAATTGAACGAAGTTCAAGAATGTTCTAATCCAAAGCAGAAGCCAAATATTCACGTCGTACTCATTATTGTCACTATTGTCCGGTTCATTCATCTCATCCTCCGCAGCAGCTAAAGGGATCATTTCATGTGCATCTACGTAGAAATTTTAAAAGATATAGTTAAATAATAAATAAATATTATATTAAGCTAAACTTGAGATTTTATAAATATTTATAATATATTATTATATTTATATATTTTTTAAAACTTTCTATTCGATTCGATTCTATTTGATTCCTATTGATTATGAAATCAAATTGAATCGAATCGACTATAATTGATTTCGAAATCAAATCAATTCGAATCGTATCGAACGATTATCGACCCTCCAAATCGTTTGAATCGAATATAGATTTTCGATTCATTTCGATTTGATTCGATTCGAATCGTTTCGAATCGAATCGAGAGCCATCCCTACCAACAAGTGATATGGCCACTAAAAGGAACACCCCAATAAGTAGTTGAAACCACACTACCAAGCATGTCAATTCACATTAGATTGGGAAGTCAACCAAATCCAAACACAATGCACCCCAAACCTCACAATACTAACCATACTTCCTCTGCATTATATGATGGACCGATACAAGGTGAGGAGACTACCTCAGCTCAATAACTAACCCCGACTCAAGCTAAATCCCGAGATACCAACCTGCACTGAAGAGAAATCAAAGGATCTAACCCAAATTGATGGTCGAAACACTACTACCCTTATGATGGATGACCCAAACCACTTATAACATCAGAGTTACCAAAAACCAACAAGAGGATCGACACCCTCGGTCCACTATTAAAGAATGAAATGAGGGAAAACACCAGAACAGATTTACCATAAGTCTCAACAACCACTCAAATAGACTCCAAAACTGAACCTCAAATCCTCTCAATGCAATGAAATCCAGATGGAAAATAGAAATAAATATGGGTCTGGTGCCCAAACCTATCTCAATAACCCATAAGTTAAAGCCCCGTTCAAAAAAAAGGTCAGAACAACGCAACAATAACACAGTGAACACAGAAATCCAACAAGGTATGAAACATTAAAGCTAACATCATGGATTAAAGGTAAACAAGACCAATAAATTCACAAAACTACACTCTTATCCTGAGTGCTAGAAAGGTTCCAAATGGTGCATGGTTAAAAATCCCTATCATGCTACCAGAAGCATGCGAAACATAGCTTAGGGACGGATCCAGCACAACAGTCTAAGACACACCAAAGAGAGGGTAACTCAACTATGCCCAAGATATCTATGATCAAGCCATCTATTAAGAACATCACAACCTGAGAAAGAAGCTCTTCAATAGCTACCCAACAGGATATAACATCACGATCCACTACTAAGAGATAAACTACTAGGATAGCAACAAATAGCAACATAAATAACAACTCAAAAGCTTATCTAATCACATATCAAAACAACCAAAGAGCTAAAGTGGCGCAACACATAAGCATAAAGGCCAAATAAGAGCACATAACATCTAAACTCAACAAATAGAGGGACAAATAAATAGATATAGGTAGGAAACAAATATAAAAGCCAACTAAAGCCAAGGCTGGACAACAACAACCTGAATATCAAACCTGAGGTCACAACGACTAAGGTGCCAAGATGACTCTGATCGGGATGGATTGATGGATGAACTAGCATATTCTGGGGGCAGTATATAAAAATGTGGCCAGTAACCCTACATTCATAGCATGACCAACCCCGAGGTAAATCTCTCAATAATGGTTGGAGGTACCACATTCTAAGCATAACTCTAACCACCTACACTAACAAATACACCTCACTAGACCAAAGCAGCCACCTGGCCTGAAGCAACAGAGGAAGTACCACTTAAAGTCGGCCCAGAACTCTATCCACTAGAACCATACAAAACCTTATTTAAAGTCTGTGAAAATGTCTGAACCATCTCAACAGGGTGACCCATATCTCCTAACACACTATCACCACAACCACCCATAGGTTGGGCATCTGCACACCGCATCCATATGCCTCCTAACATATACCCTCAATCAACTATGGCCAATAATTTGAGTGAAGGAGTGGACCAAAAATTCCAAAGGATCAAGTACTAGACGAAGTAGGAATATTAATCCCTCAACTAACCTCTGGCCCTCTTATACTAACATGGAAACATCATGGACGTACGGCCAACCAACTCATAAAATCTATCCTTGTACTTAGATACAAACCAAGAAACCTGTTACAAACCTTTAAACTCATACCTTTCCTAAGAAGTACTCCATATACCGGGTGAAACCCCTGCCTGAGGTAACCACCTACTGATCTCCAAATCCCAAGAAGTATCTCCTAAAAAACTAGCATAGAAATTAACTATGATGGTGCTAGTTTAGGTGTAACATAGGTTGATCTGGACACTAGGTGGATGCTGAACCGGAATAGGCTCAGGCTGAACTATAAAAGCTTTGACAGGTGTAGCAGATCTCACGGATATCAAAACATAAGAACTTCATCGACCTTAGAATCGACCTCTAGTACGGTCCAAAAGGAAGCTCTAATTGATAGTGTGGCAGGTCTCCAATATCCTGCTGCTGAAGTCCGTGGGTGTGCATCTATGGAGGAATGAATAAGAATAATGAATATTTCAAAAGACCAACTAGAATGCCTGCTTGAGATGAGAGTTAAAAAGAAATATATTTCCTAAAGATGTCACTGCATCCTCCCAAAGATAGGATACAGACATCATTGTACCCGATCTGCAAGAATCTACTAGACACTGGCTCATGATCCGAGGATATCAAAAAAACCTAGCACTCTCATACTAATTTTTCACGACCAAATTTCTCAGGTCATAAGGGGGACCCACATCCCATTGTAAGAGAATCAATCAACAATCACTACGAATACAAAAATAAACTAATAGAGGAAGATGAGACATAAATAAGGGACAGGGTTAAGTGGAAGTCTAAATCAAGTCAATAACATACCCTAAACCTAATATCAAATACAATGAGCCACAAAGTAAGATTACAATGTATGGAATAGTAAATATATAATCTATCTCAAAACAAGTAATAAAAAGAGATAAAAGGGAAAGGCAAAAGATAAGCTCCAAACGCCAGAATCCATCATCTACCTCAATCTGGATAATCAGCACAAGTTCAGAATTAGTGGTGATCATTCGTACTCAGGTCTACACCAAAAGATGCAAAAGTGTAGTATGAGAAAAAACACAGGGTACCCAGTAGGCATCATATATCGACTGGGCTCATATAAGAAATAAAAGCAGTAAATAGCAAATAATGAATGAAATGAGTCACAAAAATCACAGAATGCAAGTATAGGAAAGCAATTCTAGATAAAGATAAATATAGTAACAAGGAGTAATTAATGAAGCTGGCTAACTATCGTAATTGAAGAACTTATCTAAAGAGATGAAGACATATGTGAGTGTTTGCAATATATAATCAAATAAGGAGAGTTAATTTGGGTAGAATAGCAGTAACCTCGATAAAAGAAAAAGGAATAAGGCATAATCAAATAGAATTCCTCACATAAACAGGAATCACTAGGTGAGGCCAAACCAAAGTAATTATCAAATAAAAGATGATAGTAAAGAAAATAAGCAGTACCAGGTAATATAAGTACAAAGAGTCAAACTAACCCACTGGAACTGCATTCTACCAGAAGGTATAAATAAGTAAAGCTCACCCGTTGGCCTCCTATACGACCAGAAGGTACACCTAAGAAAACAAGTGAGGAAAGCAACACTGACATAAATGCAATAGTACTGGCGTAGGTGAAATTAAATATGTATACTCCTCTGGTACCCATAGGTTCAAAAAGCAGGACCAATGGAAGGAGTTCCCTGTATACCTAACTATACACTCTATACACATGCCCCGGTTATGTACATGCTAGTGTCGAGAAACAGGGTCCATAGAGAAAGTCCTTGCATACAATCTCAATACCCAACTAAATGTAAATGTGTACTCTCCTCCCATGTACCCATAGGTTGCCAGGCAGCACCCATGGGAGGAGTTTCCTGTATACCTGATAATATGTTGTATACCCCTCCCCCGGTTATATATATGCTAGTGCTGGGTAGGCAGGGTCTATGGTGGGCCTCCCCGTATACTATCTGAAAATCTCATAGCTGAATATCATACCTGAATCTCATAACTGTCATATCACAGGTCTCAATACATGTTCCTGGGTGTCACCGGGTATAAACCTAGTCAAAAACTCAATATCAGTGCTAGTCCTCCCCTGGACTAAATTAGGTAATGTTAATACTCAATATCTGACATTGGGCCAAAGCTATAAGTACTAAAAAGGTCATAGATACCCGGCGCTAGGTTTTAGGGACTAGACCAAAGCAAGTTTGAGAAATAGGAGTACCGGGTTCCCAATTGACAATCAGGTCTAAAAAGGTTCAAGGAAACCATGAAATAGCCCTTAGATAGAACCTGTTTCGAAACCAATTTCATATCAGTATGACATACACATCTACAATCAATAGATCATAAAACATCATATTGGCCCTACACAGGCTTCGGATCACTAAAGCAAGCATAACTAGCCAAGATGGTGTATAGAAATCATATATAAAGGCAACACTTCATCTTCTCATCCTTATTCAACTTACGCCCTCTAACAAGCAACAAAAGCTTATCCCACATTACCTTCTCGCCCCGTGAAATTTGTTTACAAAAGGCTTCACATTTTTCATATGTCCTGTTTAGTTTTATCCACAATTTAACCCCGTAATAAATGCAAATTCTTTCAAACCAACAATCATACTTGTCATTCACTAAAAACCACATCTCATGTTTCTTATTATCTTAAATGCAATGGAGAACCATGTAATGGACCATCTTACTATTGAATTTGTTGAAATGTTCTGATAAATATTTCAACGGATCAAAGCAGGATCTCTTGAACCTCTTTTTCAGTCTCTGATCACTCAACACTTTTATAAATTCAACAAGTAACGACAACCGAGACCTAACTAAAATATTTGCTGAAAAACCTTCAATTTCATCCAGGCCAGTCATCAAATAATATTTTTTTAATATTAATCTTCTTTTCACAGTGTGACAAGGAGAGGGAATCGTCATCCTCATTTTTTAAAGCAGCCTTCTCAGAACCAGAACCAGAATGCTCGGAAGCAGGCTGCCAAGAACCACAACCTCAACTTTATCACCATCGTCGTGAGACTCGTCAATATCGTTTAGCATCTCCAATTTAGTCTCAATTTCTTTAATCTTCTTTCTTTTTTTATCTCAAAAATTTTCTTCTACTGAATTTTTTCTTTTTTTGTCTAAAGGATTTTATTTAGTAGCTATGTGCTTTCTCTTAGTGCGGATCATTACATTTCCTCATCCTCTTACCTTTGGCATTTTTTAATATCTACACACAAATGATAACCTAGTATCAACAAACAAGATTTTGATATGCTTACAAATTAAAAATTAGTCATTTTTGTTCTTATTTGTTTGATCTATCAATTAAAAAAAGATTCTTTTGTAACTCATTGTTATGAATTTTATAAACGATATGCTTACAGGTGGGCTGCACAGAGCCACGAAAAAATATGCTAAAGGAGAACCTCTCAATGTTGAAATGTATAGGATGCTCCTAGCTGCAACACTCTACCATGTGTAGAGTGAACGAAATTGTAGAACCTTCGAAAACAAAAGGCAAACCACTGCCCCAATCATCAAGGTATTCATGCCACGGCTGCCAAGAAGAGACAAATTGCACATTGGTTGGAGGACCATAATTGCTATCCTAGTTAGTCATAATAGCTGGTCAAAGAGTTTTTTTTTTATGTTTATTTGGTTTTTTCATTGATGGTTATGAGAGTGTATGCCGAAAAAAAAAACAGGGTTTTCAACTATAATTTAGCTTTATATTTTTTAAAACCACTTTTGTTCATTGTAGTACATTAATGTGGTAAAACATATCATAATCAAGTCATCTACTGTACTAAGGTGTCTAAATTAAGCATCAGCACCTTAAACTGGATGAGACAAATAAAGTGTCTTAAAATTATGAAGAGGTGCGTGAATTGGGAATAGATGAACAGTCATATCCTAGGTACAAATTCTGGGAATCGTAAATGATTTGATTGCCGAACCCATTTCGATTAGTTTGTGTGTTTATTTTTTCAAATTTTGAATTCTTTGTTCAAATCCTTGCTCGCCACTGACTGCTAGCCCGCAGGATGAAAAATACCTTTATATTATAGAGTCTTTTGGTGATAATATTCTTGAAGAATTGAAATATCTAAACGTCAATGATCAAAGAAACACTATGGTTGTATCCGGCCTCCAGCTTCACTTATAGGCCTCAGAGAATGCACGGAAGAGATAGTTAATAGTCGGGCCTTTGGAAGAGAATCCTGAAAGTTGGAACAACAGTAAAAAAAAATATTCCATAAATACGTAAAAACTATTATAAGTCAAGTAATTGATAATTCAAAAAATATTTAAAATATATATTAAAAAATTATGATGAAATAAAGACTTGTCTGAATCTCAAACATTCAACATTTTAATTTTTGAAGTTGAAATGATTGACATTAATCAACATTTTGAGTTATTAGTCTCAGAATGGTATTTTGTCAGTTACATTAGCTCCAAAATGTGGATTTTGGTTCAGGAAGACTTTTGTTTTAGTTTTAGAATTTTTATGGTGAATTTAGACTACTAGACAAGATAAAGTGAAAGTTTAAGCTTTAAGTTTGAATTGGGTCAGCATTTAAAGTTCGAATGCCCGAATTTGAATTCCTTCGACTCTATTTGCTTCATTGGAATTGCTCTGACGAAGGTACGGAATAGTTGGGACACTGGTGAACATAATTCAAATATGCAAATTGTATGAAAACGACATATCGGACTCAACGACACAGAAAAATGTCGAATCTGAGATTGTTTAGGCAAAATGTTGACTAAATTCAACCCTCGGTTTAAATTCCCATAATTTCAACCAAGGACCCAACACAAGCCCGGATGGCCGGAGACTGTAACAAATGACTCACCTAACCAAAAACTCGATATTCCCGAACTAATTATGCTGTCGGATTTTCAATTCGATGTTCTGAATATCAAAAGTTGAACGGAGCCAAACCTTTGAACTCTAAAACATTAAAAGTATGCAAAATGAGATAAAAACATAACCAAAACCTCCAGACAAAAATCAAGAGTCTGTCTGGACCAAAATTTACTTTTCGGAGCTGATGAAACTATCAAAATTTGATTCGAGTTTGTTTTCAAGGAATGTTGATTGATCAACGATATCAAAAGTTAAAACTCTAAAACAAGAAAACGGATATAACAGCCAAATAAACGATCCAGAAATCAAATCACTGGTCCCAATTAGTCATAAATGACTTAAAGCCACTACAGAAAAGCTCTAAAATGTAAAAAAAAAAAAAAAAAAAAAAAAAAAAAAAAAAAAAGGCTTGAACTTAAAATTTTATGGAAAAAAAAATCAATTTTTCCTTTTCTTTGTAATTAAAAAAGGTGTGCATGCGAATAGATTCAAAAAAATTCAGACACTCACAAATGGCATGCACTAATAAATCAACTATAGTAATCACTCAAATCAAGCGAAGCACTGTTTTCTATTTCCAAAAATTACCGGTCAACCCATCTTTAAATTCAATCTGAATTGGGATAAAAATATTAGTTTTCTTAAAAACTATAATGAAAAATGCAGGAAATTTCAGATTCCAGCAGACATCAAAGAGAAAAAAAATAAGATCAGAAAAAAACTAGGAGGCAAATATCCCATCCTCTAATACCAATGAAGAATCTGATCAAAAACAAAATTTATAAAATTATTAAATGTTATTTTACTAATCAAATAATATATGACATACAAAAATGAGTACATCGTATAAATTTAGAATCTATGAATCGTACTTTGTTATAAAGAGTTATTTCAACTTTTTCAAGAAATTTTCACAAGAATCTTCACAGGACCCTGAATTCCGATCTAAGACCCAACCCAGAAACCAGACTCTAAATACCGACCGCGAAACCTGATCCTGAATCTTGATCAAAGACTCGACCCCGAAATTCGATCTCAAATTTCGAGTTAGGATGAAAAGTTGGGATGTGATGGTGAAAGAGAGTTTTGAAAAATATTTTTCCTCACTTTGTAGAGGTAAGTCATTTTCCTTAAATTTGAGGAGAATAACTTAATTTGGAAAATATTTTCCAAAACATTTAAGCCAATCAAACATGAAAAAATTAAAAACACATTCTTAATTATTGTAATTTGTGTTGGGTGTGTAAACAAAAAGTCTCCCATTAGGACGATAACCACTACACCATAGCAACTTACTGTGTTGAATTAAATTATATCATCCGGAATAAACAGGTACAAAGTTTGAAATTTTCATTGTAAACCCAATGTCATATGATCAGGTGCGATCTACTATATAATATATCGATGTACATAAACCTAGTACTATCTCTGATCAGACCTTTACATGTGTAACAGTAAATCTGCTAAATATTTAATTTTAAATTTAGTTATTATTAGAGTATTAACTTGAGAGATCATCGTACAAACTCATAAACTTCATAAAAGATGCGACTCAGGCTACCTTGGCCTAAAGAAATAGAACAAATTCATCAAAGAGGACGAATGACACATCACATTTAGCTCATATAGTGAATCTCAAACTGCTTTGATATGTTTGTTCAATCACAAGATGTGTCCTATGAATTATGTCATCTGTTCCTTTTGCATCTTGCTTCCTAAAGCAAGCTAAGGTGCAATTTACGTAGAAACAACCCTTTTCCACACAAAAAGAATTCTCAAGGAGATCTTTCTTTAGAAAGAACAGAGAAGAAAGCATAAATCAAGCACAATAATTAACAATCTGCCTATGTTTTCATGTGTCTATTTTCCATATACCCTTATTTGGATTGGAATGAGTAATCCTGACTACTTTATGTCTTGAATCCCGCCTTTTCTTGTTCACGTATCGGAGAGGATCAGTATCTGCTTTTACCACATCAACTTTCACTATGTGGTGATCAGAAGTTCCTTTGGAGGAGATAACCGAGTATGAGCCTGGAACAAACTTGTATGGTGAATCGGATGATGAGAGTACATAATCCACCCGAGTCCCATATTTGCACGTTCCCTGCACGCCTGTACAATAACAAGATTTGATCCAACAGTAGGAAACAAAAGGAATACCTTAAATTGTTATATTCAATGGAATATTACCATCAGTATTATAACTTATGGATTCGATAATAAGTGATTTTGAAGAGTTGCTTACTTTGTCCTTTGGCGATTATGACCACAGACTCACATTCCCCAGCAAAATCCTTAGCATCAGTATATTCTTTACTCTTCAAATACTTCATTACATCGACTTTTGGTATTGGTTTTCCCATCTCTTCATAATACTGGAAAATGATGATTCAAACCGAATGAGGAAAGAAGCAGATGCTATATCATTTGATTTCCCCTTTTTTTGTATTGGGATATATGATGTATCTTACCTTTACAATTTCAGTCCATCTTTCCGGAGAGTAGTCTGTTTCGTCTAGTGAATTTAGACCCCCGGCTAAAATGTGTGGCTTATCAGATGATTGGATTATTGCATTTATCTGCTTCATTCGCCAATTCTCATCCAAGTGATCAAGGTGCGTGCAGTAGAAATTCAATTCTCCAACTCTAGGAACATCAATTGTTGCCTTCAGAACATTTCTGCAAGATTAACATCCTTTCATTAGATGCTCTCTTTATATATCACGATATACTACTGTCCTTCTCTTGCAAAATGGAATCAAGAAGCCTACGCACATCTTGACAATAATCCATACATAACAAATATATTACCATTTCGGAAATACGAAAAATGGACTGCTAATCTCAATCACTTACCAAAAACAAACACTAGTAACTTTGACATACATGTTTCATAAGAAAGATATAAAATTTACCAGAGGTTTAAGACCAGATAATTGAACTTACCAAGTTATAGTATCTGATAAAAAAAAAACTGCAGATTTTCTGTCCCTTTAGCGAGATATTATCTTCATAAGTACTCCAGCCATTCCATTTTAAGTGAATTTTTGAGCATTTTTTCCTTGTTTAAAATATAACTTAATTGTAGTTGAAATTTTCTTCCATATCTTCCCTTCCTTTACACTTTTTATGTGATAAGTCCAAGAGAGTTAATTGTGCATCCAGTCCTTGAATAATGACTCTATTTTTTTTAAAATAGTTTGGGAATAACTAAAAGGATAATAGTGAAAAATGATATTAACTTTAGTCCAAGAATATTTTTTCTTAAGGGTGTGCATTACCATACAAATTCACTTAATATGGGATGAGGAAATAATAAAATACTTTGGGCGCGCTAAATTAGCTAACTAGATTTTCTATATTTCCTGAAATTTTTGAGTTAGATGATTAATTTTTCTGTAACTTTATTAATTAATTCGTTCTTGCTTTAGGTTGGCATAAGTTTGTCATGACATAGAAAATACAGTAAGTTACAACATGGATCACACACAAAGTACTTTGGGAATAAAATATGAACTATTACAAAGTTCTTGCAGAAGAAGTCTATTATTAAAGAGTGACAATTACTGGTGCTTTCAATAGTTTTAGCACTTGTTGTCTGTGCTACCCTTTTTTTAGTTTGTTGTCATATTTCTTTGTTTAGAAACAAGTAAATGATTTACAACTATACAATTATGTAAGACTTGTTTTGAACCAAATATTTAAAAAAAGAAAAGGGGTGAAAGAAAAGTGCTTGTTTCTTATCGTGTATTTGTTTGAAAATCTGGCAGCACTTTTGAATTGCATCATTCCTAAAGGGTTAGGGTTTGTAAAAAATGAGATTAGATAAAGCATTAATTAGTACCTGAAATCAGAGTCATCAAAGATATTTTGAATGTTCCAAGACTTAATTGGCCATCTTGACATAATAGCATTACCGTACTCAGGTGCCCAACTCTCTGCAAAAACATAATTCATCCCTAAAGCATCAGCCAAATCAGACAATGGCTTCATACCTTTTTCCTCCTCTGCTTTAACATCTTGTAAAGCCAAAATATCAGCATTTAACTCTCTCATTACTTCAAGAACACTCCGCGTAATTCTATAGCTCTGACTATCAATACGCGGCATACTCACTGTAGACCTCAAAGGAGCTTTTCCTCTACATATACTACCACCCAAGAACCTTTCACTATCACTTTTCTTCAAAGATATTTCATTATCTGGTAAATTTATTGAAACTCTTAACTTTGATTTCGCGAATTTTTGCTTCTTTAATACAAGCGTATCGGTTTCCTTAGTGGGATGTAAAGGAGATTGTTTGAGGATACTCTTAGGACGCTCATTTGCTGATTTGGCCCTTAAACTATAGTAATCGCTCAACTTATTAGCTTTTGTAAAATCGTCGTTTTCAAAATCAAAACTAGCTGACCTGTCAGTACACTTTGGGAGTGCGGGTGCCATGGAGAAGAGTGCAGCATTAAATGTGGCTATACGTATTGTACGTGGAGATTTACAAGGAACCAATTCGTTGTTACTTGGATGAATTGCTGCAGAAGCATTTGCATTTGGGTTTGAGTACTGCTCTAATTTGTGTGGATCATTTTGAGAATTGGATTTTCCGAGATGCTTAACAGTAATCTTGATTTTGGTTTTTGAATTTGAACCGCGGCGAATTGGCCACCGTAGGCCAAAACATAGGCGTTTCAGCTTTTCGTTGAGGATTTTTAGCATGACCAAGAAATGGGGATTGTATTAAGATGGTTTGACAGAGTGAGACTTCCAAGTATTTTAGTAGGTAAAGTAATTGAGTGAATTAATTTGAGATGATTTGAGTTGGAGGACTAGGAGTCTAAGGGAGAATGGTATGGTGACAAGCGGCAGGTTTTTGGTGGCTTCCCGTTTGATCAAGTTGTCTTAGGTGCCCCCAAGAGGATAGTTTGGTTGGGTTGGGTTGAGTGAGTGGGAGGGCACGGAGTTAAGAGTTTATTGAACAAGTAGAGATATGTCTCTTTACACTTTCAAATTAAAGAATTCAATATAAAAGCAAGAATGATTCTGAAAAACTCAACTGCTCCCTCCTAATCCACTCGTCGTATCTTTAGTTTTTTAATACTTTTTGGGTCATTGGTGTATTAAAATGTCAATGTTACAATAATTAAAAAAAAAATTAATTATCCTTATCTATAAGGTATAACAAAATACGAGCATTTCAAGAGTATATGTAAGTGAAAATATAAAGAATACGGTTTATATATTTACAAAACATTAACTATCAAGTATTTAAGATACATGCAAATTATTTAAAAAATTCAAGATACATGCAAATTAATTCGGACATCACTTTTTATAAAAGAGTCATAAAGTGCAATAATTATTTCTCAAAAAATCAAAGATAATAACTAAAACATATATTCAGTATTATCTCATAAGTCACCGAGATGATAGATATGCATGTATTATCTTACTTTTATTATGATAAAAAAAATTATTTTTAATAAACTTTCAACTTAAAAATAAATTCAAAAAGGAAAATAATAAAAGTACGAATAATTTCATATAACAAAATAATATAAAAATCAATGTAACAGGGTATAAATATTAGACGTGTACCAGCAAATCGATCTATATTTATATAAGTTACAACTATATTAGTTAGTAGAGTGAAGACAGATAGTCAAAGCAAATGAGAATGTAACAGCAAGAAGAGGTTTTCTTGCTGGGAAAGCCACGTCACCCAAAATCCGGCGGGCACTTCTCCCCAATGTAGAAGAGAAAATATCAACACTATCTTGTC
>JBDJHY010000116.1:14381500-14400786 GCA_039654485.1 Withania somnifera | reverse complement strand
TTTACCACTGCCACTATGTCGGAATCCTCCACCATATCTACCAACTCCATCATAACCACCTAGCTCCATCTTTCTGCAGATGATCCCATTATACAAAATCTTTAATGCATGAATTCCTACTTTAATGAGTAAAAACAGTATCATCATGCCTAGGTGTTCTGCCAGGAATACTTCCCAGCTTGAACTTCGAAGCTCATGCCTATTAAGTTCGGGGGGAACAGGAATGCTTTGGATGAGCATTTGTTCAAGATCATAAACGACTCCAGTATTCTGCAAGGTTAAGAATGTTGTGGCTATACCTGCCTTTCCTGCACGACCTGTGCGTCCAATACGATGGTTGTATGCTTCAATTTTGTTTGGCATATCATAGTTAGTCACATGGGCCACATCAGGTATATCAATTCCATGTCCGAAAAAATCACTAGCAACTAACATCTTGTGGTTGAGATTTGCATTTTAGTTAGTGCAAAAACTTTTAGCTAATAAGTTAGTTTAAATTTAAAATGAATTTGAATGTTAAATTTTAGATTAGGTTGTTTTAATTATTGAGATATATTAGGATGTTTTGAATTTGAAATTATGTATTTTTGCTAAGTTTGGTTGTTTAAAGCCCTCAAATGCTTAATAAAATTATTGAAAGTCATTTCAATCTATTAGAGCCATTTTTAACTTCTTTTGTTATAAAAAATACAATAGTGGTATCAAGAACTTCATTGATCTTAAGGAATTTGTGCATTCTTTCAAAGAATTACCATTTTTAACTCGTCAGAAGCTACCATGCATCAAAATTATCATTTTAACCTATAAGGGCTACCATTTTTAACCGGTCAGGGCTACCATTTAAACCCGTCAGACTATTTTTAATCCATTTTCAGCCCGCGCTTATTTTCAAGGCATGAAGCTATTTTCAACTAATACATTTTCAACCTATTTTGGAAAATAACAAGCAACGATCTCTCTTTAAATGCCCAAAAAATTTCACCAACAAAATTATCAAATTTGATTTGTAAAAGTGATATCATATTTTGAAACCTATGCTTTATGTGATGTTGTGATGGAAGAAAAATTTGTAAATTCTATAATTATTCAGATTAAACCATTTTCAAAAAAGCTTTTGGACACCACAAATTATTGAAGATGTTTTGTTTAAGCAAAATCAAAAGAAGAAAAACTAAGGAAGAAGAAACATTGCAAGTTCAACAAAAATTCAATACCAATGATCAAAACATAAATAAGAAGAGCATTTTTAAATTGCAATAACTAAAGCAAAAGAGGAGTATTGAGATATGCATTTAGTTACTGCTGCAACCTTTAGCTAATAAGTTGTTTCAATTTAAGATGAATTTGAATTTTAAATTTTAGATTAGGTTGTTTTAGTTGTTGAGGTATTTTAGGATGTTTTGAACTTCAAGTTACGGGATCTTTATTAAACTTGGATATACCTTCTCGGCCAGTTAGTCTAACCACAGGGATCCCCTCCTGCTTATCCACCTAAAGCCCAAATATTTAATAAAATTATTGAAAGTCATTTCAATTCAATGGTGGTTTTAACCTCTATTTGCTGCAACAAAAAAAAAAAAAAAGAAAAAAACTAACACTTCTGTGTCCTAAATCCTTCAAGGCTGATTTCCCTCTGCTCCTGTGACCTCCCAGCATGCACTATGGCTATCTTATAGCCGGCTTTATCCAGGTTCTTGGCAACAGTGTCAACCCCGTTTCTAGAGTTGATGAACATAATAGCAGTCTTATCTCCAAGCTCATCCAGCAACCTCTGCAGCTTAAACATTTTCTCAGATTCCTTTACCATGAAAACGTGCTGAGCCATGAGTGCAGTAGCCTTTCCAGCAGTGCCAATAGTCACAACAACAGGATTTCTTAAGTACTTTCTAGCTAGCCGTTCTACCGCAGGTGGCATGGCAGCACTGAACATATAAGTAGTTCGATAAATCTTCTTCTCATCAAGCTCTTCATCCTCATTCTTTGATTTCATATTACTTGAAGGCATTGCATCTTGTACACCAACAACTTGAGGTTCAAAACCCATATCAATCACTTGGTTAACCTCATCGAGAACAACATAATTACACTGGTTCAGAACACAATAACGTCTTTCTAAGAAATCAAGAAGTTGCCAGGGGGTTGAAATCACAACTTCACAACCTTGCCTAATCTTAAAACCTTGTTCCTATATGGACTGTCCACCGATAATAGAGAGAACTTTGATACCCAAATAGCATGCAAACTTGACAGTGTCATTCTCAATTTGTTGAGCTAGTTCTCATGTGGGTGCCACTATAACCGATATGGCCCCTCTGCCTCATGCTCTTCATTCAATGGAGGAAGTCTACGTGATATAACTCAACACAGGAAGAACAAAAGCTAAAAAGCAGCAGTTTTACCCGAACCAGTAGAGAATAGCAGAAGAAAGATATAATTGGGGTGACTTTTGTTAGCCGAAGATCGTTAACTATGACCGAAAGATTCAAATAAAGAAGAGGAAGCTATGAAAATAGAAGATATTGGAAAGCAAAACTTTGTTATAGAAGAAGACTCTTGAATTGTATTGATTTTGGTTTTGTTTTTGGGTTGATTATAAATGCCTAGGGTCACCCCTATTTATACTTGTCAAAGGATGATGCTAGAAACTACACACCTAGAATATTTTATCCTCCTCTACAAATATTTCCCCTCATGTATCTAACACTTTAAAAATTTAGATTTTTCCTAAATACAAATGTCAAAGACATTTTCTATAGCTTTCTAGATTTTTTTACCAAGAATTACCTAGTATATCTATACTGTCAGGAGAATTACCTAGAATCTTCTTGAGTTTTCAGGTTCCCCTTTCTCTTAGCTCTCTGCCAGCTATACCATCGGGAGAACCAACTATGATGGGAAACTTTGGAATTTCAAGGTTCAAGATCTTAGAACCTTCTCTTTCTAATGAAACTCCAAAACATAAGAACATTTTATTGGGATCATGAGTCTCCTCAACTGAGTAAGTGATGATATGATCATCAATTTCCCGTGAAGCCTCAATACCATAATAGGATCCACTATCAGAAATTTATTTGTTAGCTTCAGAGATATTGAAAATCATACCATCTATATTTTTATTTAAAACTGAGACTTCGATTTTAGCTTCTTCATCGACTTTTAGTATTTTCGTTAAGCCTATGTCTGACCTTGACATGCCAGATGATTGACCAGGTACTTCAATATTAATTACATCTCCCTCAATATTTTCTTCGAAATGGTCACTGATGTGACGATTTTTATATCACAGTGCACACTTAAAAACCCTAAAATGTAGTGTGTTCTTGAGTAATAGCAGCATATTTTAATGCCTTTATTGAGTATTTCTAGAGTTAAGCCAATAGGTGGAAGTATGCAGTACTTGTACACAAAAAGGGCACTTTCAGCTGACAAGACAAACCAGATGGTTCCACAGACGAATCATCTGAGGACAGATGGTTCGCTTGTGGTGTGTCGCCTACTCAAAAGTTCATTGGATAAGAAGCCAAGAATAGGCGGCCCAACAGACGTTTCATCTGCTGGGAGACGGTTCGCCCATTTTGGAACCGCCTATTAGAAAGTTCACCGGATAAGAAGTCAAAAATAGGCGGCCCAATAGACATTTCGTCCGTTGGGAGACAGTTCAACCATTTTGGAACTGCCTATTAGAAAGTTCACTAGATTGAGGAGGGTGACAGACGGAAGGACAGACGGTTTCATTTGTCACCAGACGATTCGCCCATTTGGCCGCCCAAACTGACGGAAGCCTAGCCCAAGTTGATGATTATTTTACTTACTCCTACACTCTATAAATAGCATACTTAGCATAATTTTTAGGGGATTCTTAATAATTAATTTTTACATACTATTTTGAGACTTATGAGTTAGGGTTTAACACCCAAATCCATTGAAGAACACAAGTGTTGAGATTTTGTGATTATTATTCTGTAATCAATTGAACTTTACAACTGGGATATGTTAATCTCTATCTTCTAGATTCAGTATTGTAGTATGATGATAATTGAGGGCTAAACCTCAACCTAGGGTTGTGGGATCTATGAGTTAAACTATACTAGGGTTGTAATCTACATGATCTGTTGCATTTATTCCATCTTATGAACATAATCTCTATGTAACAAATGACTTTCAGTGGTCGCAAACTCTAGAACATGCTTAGGTTTAACTAGCACTAACCATGTGGATAAAACTAAGAGTTGAGATTATGCTAAGAAATTTGAGGCGTTAATCCTCATCTAATGGTTTTGCTGTAACTAGAGTAATCATCCTGAGTTATCATAACACATGCAACGCACTCGTTCACAGTCCTAACTCGGTGTAAAGAGGTGTACTTAGGATCAAAGGTTGAAAAATACTTAAGTAAACAACTTTGTATGTATACATAACTCTATGTCAAGAAAGATTATGCATCGGTGAAAAGATTACAATCTGAAGGATGGTTGAACCCTGGTGAACACAAACCTAGCTTAACTATACACTTGAGTAAATTAATAATTATTAACACAAAATAATGAAGAATTGCAATCCGCAAACCCCCTTTTATTTTCTTCTTTGTTACTAAGAACAAGTTTTAACTGTTAGTTTCTATTGCTATACGTATATCCGACTCCTATTCCCTGTGGGTTCGACCTCAACCTTGGTTGGGTTCTATATTTGACAACTGACTGCTTATGCTTCAAAAGAAAGTGTAGTTTGGGCATTATCAGTCACCATTGGCATATGTAGCTTCAAACAATATCTTCTTAGGCTTTACTTCAACATCCTTCATGTCCAAACTTTTATTATCAGTCCAGGGTCTATTTCTCTTATTTCCTTGATAGCACCTACCATATCACCAGTCTGAACGTCCTCATAATCAACATGCTTCTTGTTGATGACATCAATGTTTTCCTTCTCCATGTGATGAAGTGTATTATACTCTAAATCTATAATCCAGTCTCTCTCAAAATTGATGGAATTCAAGTCATTTACTGTTCGAGTCTCGTCTATGAGGCACCTTCCTCGGTCTTCTTCTTCAACATCTTTCTTAACTTGAGGTATATTACTTTCTTTGGCTCCATAACATCTTTCTATGTGTCCTATTTTGCATCGATAGCATTGGAGAGTCATATAATTATTATTAGAGTTTCCCTCCTTTCCTGGCAAGCTTGAACCACTTTGAAATCAAAAGTATAGACTATCTTTTGTTGCTTTCCTATTAAAGTTCCTTTTGTCAGCTACAATGGCATTTCTTTCCCCTTTTTTGATTGATACCGCAACCATTTATTTTTCTAGTAGTTCCTATGATGACAACAAATTCTCAAATTCCTCCAAGGATGGTTGTTGAGCCCATCCTTGAGTTGATGTAACAAAGGAAATATATTCTGGTTTCAAACCACAAGTAATATTTATTCTTATTTATTTTTTGAGATAGCCTCGTTCTTATTTAATAAATAAATCTTATATAATAAGTTCCTAATCTTCAAAAAGTACTCAGGTGATAGAAAGATTACCTTGAGTGGTGTTCGTCAATTTATTCTACAATATCTACAACCAAGCTTCATTCTTCTTTTTAAAAAATATATCGAGGGTCCTCCATATTTAATGAACTGATTTACACCTTACAATATGGTCAAATAAACTGGAGGATATTGACCTCTTCAGAATGAACTCCGCCTTCGCATTAACCTGTTTTCACTTCTTGTATGCGCTCTTATGTTTCGATCCGTCGGCAAAAGAACTTTTGTTACTCCCATAAAAAAATCTCATAAATTCTTGCCCGAGAAGTATGATTCATACATGTCTTACATACCTTGTAATTGGTTTGATTCAACAACTCCATTCCCAGTCCATTAACATGGGCATTTAAATACATCCGGACAAACTAGTTGAATCTGCTACTTATCCAATCTTGAAATCCAGAGGCCAATGTATGACTGTGGCTTTGATACCATGGAGAGAAATACAAAAGAAAGTTATAATTGAGGAAGCCCTTCTGCTAGCCTAAAATTGTTAACTAAGATCAGAGGATTCAACTAAGAAAGATGAAGCTAGAAAGGAGAACTTTGTTATGAAAGAAAGCTTACTTGAATTGGATTTGATCTTTTGGTTTTGTTTTTTGGTTGATTACAAATGCCTAGTGTCATTCCTATTTATACTTATCAAGGGATGATTCTAGAAACTACACACCTAGAATATTTTGTCCTCTTCTATAAATTTTCCCCTCAAGTATGTACTTTAGAAATCTAGACTTTTCTTAAGTACAAATATCAAAAACATTTTTCGATAACTTTTTGGATTTTTCTACCTAGAATTACCTAGAATATCTAGATATTTATTCAAGATGATTATCCTAAGATATAGACTAGGCTATTCTAGAATCTTTGCTAGAAAATCTATGATATCCAAAAAAATCAACTTTTATATTTTCTCACAGAACCAGTCTCTGCGACACCAATCACCTCACGTTGTTAAAGTCCAAGTAGAATGGAGACCATTTTTATTGGAGAAGGATTATTGTATCCAGTCCCTTCAACAACCTTGAGCAACTCTTTAGTTAACTTGCTTTCAGCTTAATCCCTCATGGGATGACGTACTCTCGACCCTCTGTAGGATATATTGTGATTCTCTTTGAATATCCTCCAATGTCTCTCTGACATTGCCTCCATCTTCTTATCAAACCATGGAGATCAACTTTCATGTCGAAGTGTCGTACAAATCAGCATTTTGTTCCTTGGAAAAAGCAGATTTTTCTATTACATTTGCCTCAATGTAGTCCTTGTTCCAAATCTCCTCTTGCAGCTCTGATTCCTCTCATTCTTAAATCTACACCCAAAAGTGTGGTCAGATGTGAAAAATATTAATGTTGATTTTCTGGATATCATAGATTTTCTAGTAAGTATTCTAGAATAACCTAGTGTAGTATCTAGGATAATCATGCATCTTGAAGAAATAACTAGATTTGGTAGTTCTAGGTAAAGGATAAAGTTTACTAGATCTTTCTTATTGATGTATCTATAAGAGTTCCTAGAACCATCCTTAGAAAAGTATAAACAAAGGTTGTTTTGTACATTTATAATAAAGCAAAATCAATCTAATGCAAGAAGCCTTCTTCCATAATCAAGTTATCATTTCCAAATTCTCCCTTCTCCTTTCTAGTTTCCTCTTCCTTAGTTGAATCTTCCGACATAGTTAACGATCTTGGGCCAGCAGAAGGATTCTCTGGTTATACCTTTATTCTTCTATTACTCTATAAGGTATCAGAGTCATAGTCATACATTGTCTTTTGAATTTTATTTCAAGGTTGGGTTAGTGGTAGATTCAACTGATTTTTTTGGATGGATTTAATCAGTCGTGTTAATAGACTGAGAATGGATCTATTGAATTAGTGCGATTACAAGGTATGAAAGTCATGTATGAAATCATACCTTGTGAGTTAGAATTTTTAGGAAGCTATTAATGGGAGTAACACAAGTCCTCCTGCCGACGGACTAAAAAATAGTACTGCATACAAAAAGTTAAAGAGGTTAATGACAATACGGAGTTTATTCTACATAGATCAATCTCCTCCGATTTATTTGACCATATTATAAGGTATAAATTAACTTATGAAATATGGAGGACCCTCGATATGTTGTTCAACAAAAAGAATGAAGTTAGGCTGAAGATATTAGAGAATGAATTAGCGAACACCACTCAAGGTAATCTTTCTATCACCGAGTATTTTTTGAAGAGTAACAACTTATATTATGAGATATATTTATTGAATGCGAATGAGGATATATTGAAGATTATCATTCATGGTTTGAAACCTAATTATATTCCATTTATGGCATCGACTCAATGATGGGCTCAAAAACCATCCTTGGAGAAGTTTGTAAATTTGTTATCATCATGGGAGTTACTAGCCAAATAGTTGGCTGGTGTATTTGTAAAAGAAGGGGAAGAATATGTTCTTGTAGTTTACAAAAAGAAGTTTAAAGGAAAGGCAGCAAGAGATAGGCCATACTGTCGATACCAAAGTAGTTCATACTTGATAAGAAAAGAGGGAGATTCTATTAAAAGCTATGAGAATCTCAAATGTTGCCGTAGTGGAAAAATAGGACACATAAAAAGGTATCGACGAGCCAAAGAGAGTTATATGGCTCAAATGAGAAATTAAAGAAAAAGAAGACTGGGAAGGTGCTTCACAGCTGAGACTCCAGTGGTAGATGTCATGAATTCTATCAATTTTAATAGAGATTGTATCGTAGATTCAGAATATAATGCAGTCTACCACGGGGAAAAGGTTAGCCCTGATGCCATCAATAAGAAGCAAGAAAGTTTTGAAGATGTCTAAACTGGTGACATGGTAGATGCTAAGAAATTCGAAGAATGAGATTCTGAAGCTAGCAATAAAAGTATAGACATAAAATATGTGGAAGTAGATGCAAAACAGGCAGAGTTGGAAACTACATATGCCAGTAGTAACCTTTTCAAAGAAAACATTGAGGGAGATATAGTGATAGCTAAATTCTATGGTTAATCATCTATCATATCAAGGTTAGTCTCTGACTCAAAGTGAGTACTGGAAGTATATGGAGAAGCTAAAGATCAAATATATAAAGAAGTTAACCTTGAAGACTTAATAAAGGATTTTCGAAAGCTTTGAAACTACCAAATAATTTATTGAGGAGTTGGAAAGGGAAGCTGGTGGTAGATCTTGTTATGATCCGAAGCTTCATAAGATATTTATGATCAAATCTTCACGAATCAAATAAGGATACTGATCCTGATGAAATTTTCTTATGTTATGAAGCTGCGTCGAATAGAGCATGTTCAAAATATTAAATGTTGGAGTTCCAAATGTCCCAATCACAAATGTTTCTCTACATAGTATAGCTAGAGGGGAGCTAAGAGAAATGGGGAGCCTGAAAACTCAAGAATATGAAACTCAGCATGTACATGATTCATGTTAACGATTAATGATGAAAAAAAGTCAGAAAAATTTTACTTAGATATGCACCAAGACACATTCAAAAACTTCGTTTGAGTTCATCTACTAATGTTTGGAGGAGCTTTCAAAAAATCATTTTAAGGGGGAGAGAAAAATATTAAAGTTGATTTTTTGGATATCATAGATTTTCTAGGAAAGGTTCTAGAATAACCTAGTGCATCATTCAGAATAATCATGCATCTTGAAGGAATATCTAGAAATTCTATGTAGTTCTAGGTAAATATGAAGTTTACTAGATTTTTTTATAGATATATCTAGAAGAGTTTCTAGAACCATTCATAGAGAAGTATAAATAAAGGTGGTCTTGAACATTTGTAATAAACCAAAATCAATCTAATTTAAGAATCCTTCTTTCATAATCAAGTTATCATTTCCAAAATCTCCCTTCTCCTTTCTAGATTTCTCTGCCTTAGTTGAATCTCCTGATCATAGTTAATGATCTTAGGCTAGCAGAAGGTTTACTTCTCCGATTATACCTTTCTTCTACTATTACTTTACATAGGTGTTTTGATAAATAGGGTTCACGTCACGAGGTATCATAGGTTTTCTTCCAGCTGAAGGATAATCAGTGCTTCGCGCTGGACATAATCACCAGCTTCGTTGGTTTATTGGATACACCAATTATTGTTCATGAATATCTTGGTGATCCTCTTTTATCGTTGAACTCTCCTTCTCTCTATATCTGCCTCTTTTTCGGTTCTTAAAGATGTTCGTAGAGGTGTTTGTGCTCGACCTGAAGGGCTAACTGCTCTCTCTGTGCTTTAGTGAGGTAAACCGGCTTATTGACGATCCGGTTTGATATCGAGGTCGTTCACTGAATAGTTCTTGTTATCATGTTCATTCTTATTTTATATATAGTCATCTTTTTACAAGTCTGAGGACGAAGCTGAGTTAAGGAGTTAGGAACTATTTATAGGGTACAACCCGCCTTAAGAGGATTTGAAGTTTCACACTGGCTTGGCACTAGAGGGTCAACCAATTGTAACAAGCATAATCTAACCGAAATTCGTTAAGAAAACTAAGTAATAATGAAATACAAAATAACTAAATAACTGAAATCATGAGATGGTGATTTCATTTCATGATTCCGAAACAACAGTTGGACATGCTATTTGAGATCATGAGATGAAGTTTCAAATTCTCAATAAACCATGCTTTTGAATTTTTGAATTATGATTTCAATTTTTTTTAAATACAAATTTTGACTCATAAATTTATAATTTTATCAAAAAAAAAACTCATTATTTTAAATTTTTAAAAAAGATTCATGTTCAGCATGAAGAAATTGCTCATACCATATGAAACAGTTATATTAAAGAATAAAAAAATATTATACTATTGTTGACTGGTGGATCTTTTATAAAATTATGTGTATTTGAAAATTTGTAACAACAATATATGTTTTTATAAGAAAATATAGACATATGCGATCTATCAATGTAGTATCTTAAGATATTTTATTTCTGAATTATGATTTGTTCATTTGGTAAGATTGTGTAAGAGTTGGGTAAAGTTTGATAGTTTTTACATTTGTGGGCTTTCAATTTATAAAAAAAATACAACTGAAGGAATTCAAATTGCATGTCCAAATAAATCTTCAACTTCATATCCTTGTCCAAACTGGCCCTTAATACTCTCCCTGTTCACTTTTATGTCTACTATTTCAAAAATAGATTTTCATCTTTACTTTCACTGTTAACAAATTAAGAAAAGACAAATATTTTATTCCATGTTTCTAAATTATCATTAATAATTATTTTTCTAGACGTAATATTAAACATCAATTAATATGGTGTTATAGTAAAATATCCATATCAATTATTATTTTTAAGGGGCGTACATATTCCAAAGTGAACAAGTAAAAATGAAAGGAGGAAATAATTTTGAGAAAAAAAATCAACAATCTTAGAATAAGAAAGTAATATTCTATTTACTTACTTAAGAAAGCATTAAAGATGATCCTAATAAATTAAGAAATGATTTTATGACAAATTGAAAGAATTAAGAAAATTTTGACTAAATCACTTGCTCTTGCTTAGCCACTCTCTGGAATTTACAATTTTTTCTAAACACACCAGTGGGTATGACCCACCTGACCCAATTTTGCAAGGACCCACCTCTACTTTCTCCGGTCCCTACAGATCTTTAGGACCAACCCACAAACAGAGATACCAAACTTTCTTATATAGAAATAGCCAAAAAAATCTACCGGTTCAGTTGATGTCTTTTCCAACTATGCTCCAACCTTATCCTCCTTTCCGATGACGACGAAGATCGATCACTGGATAAACTGGACATAGTTTATCCGATGAGGATAAACAACAATTACATGACCCTTGGAAACACTCCATAGTAATCAAAGTTTTTGGAAGGAAGATAAATCACCAGTACCTTAAACAAAAACAGATCAACCTATGGAGCCATCAGATATGTTCACCCTCATCGACTTGGGGCACGACTTCCACACGATGAAATTCAATTACAATAAACATAGAAAAAGGCTCTACAAAGTGGTCAATGATTTGTTGCTGGTAACTTCTTATTGGTAAGATCATGGGAACTAATTTTATACCAAAAAAGATAAAATAAACTCAAATGTTATTTGTATTAGACTCCATCAACTACCTACAGAATTCTACGATCGTTAGATTCTCAAAAAAGTGGTAGAAGGGTCGAACAATTGGGTCAAGATTTATGCCTGCATTGTGAGAATATCTGTCCAACTCGACACCCATGTGCCGCTTAAAAACATCGATCAACATAGGATGACACATATAAGAGATTCACTATGAAGGGAAGGGAATCTTCTACAAGACCAGTGACCGGCTGGATCATCCATAAATCCATCTTATTGGAGGAAAAAACAACTGCCACGGAAGATAGTACAACCACCACCTCAATGTACAATCTATGGTTGATTGTTTCAAGAGAAAACCAAAAGGAGAAACACCATCGAAAAGTAAACAAGGCAAAGCACAGGCAGCACATCAGGTAAAAATCTATGACAAGGGATCAGGTAAGTTCTGATTTCTTGAATCTTTATACCCTATCCCTTTGTATGCGGGCCTTTCCAATACCAGCAGCAGTAGCGCTAAGGGTTTCTCAAACCCTAAATGGAAAGGTAAAGCAAAATTGGTCCTTAACGAGTATGCCCACAAGAACAAAAACTCTGTCAGGCCTGTTAACACGAAAGCCCATTAACTTTCTAATGCTAAGGTTAATAAGGAAAGTCAGGAAAATCTTAAGAGCTCCTATGAGAGTGGTCCTATAAGTCTGATTTATTTAAGTCGACTATGAGGAGACACAAAAGATATCTGGGCCTTGTCATTAAAACCCATTAGAATGCCCCGATTATGTCTACTCGTCGATTTCTCAAGGTCACTTGAGATCTGACCAACGAAGTACTGATTCGATGAATCAAAAAGACTTTCTCCACAACAATGATGATCTTAGAAGCTAAAGGTCGAATGTGGCTCAGGATATTGAAGTGTACATACCTAGAGCAATGGATTTGATGGTTGATGGTTGATGTCCAATCTATCTAGCCACATCTAATGGAGCAAACCAAAAAGAACCTGGATAAATGCTCCATGCAGTCTACTATCACTATCAACCCTCCCTCTTACCCCTCATTCTCTTTGTCTAGCATCACTAGATCTTACGATAATGGACCCATCAAGTGTTAAAAACAACCTCTCTAACACCAATAACAATGATCACCACATCGAAACTAAATTTACACCAACCATCTTTATGGCTGGAGATGGGCCTCATCAACTAAGTGATACCTTTATCCCTTAGTGATAGAAGGAAAACCAATAAAGATTCATTCAAGACCCATCCTACCTAGCACATGTAGTGATGGATGATCTAAATCAGGGCCTAGTGAACCTCAGGTACAATATGTGTTTGTCCCTATGGATGAATGTGTCGAGCCAATCAAACCAGGAGGGTCTAACCGCAACATCTAAGTTTTATGATGAATCGAAAGGGTACAACTCTCTTTTTCTTCCCAGAATCTCAACAAGCCTTACTGGCATCGAGGCCAAGTTTGAGACGCTACATGAGGAGCCATCTCACTTGGCTCAGGAACTATCCCAACACTAGAATACCCCTCCAACCTACCTATACTAACCTTTCTACTTCAAGAAAGAGAAGCTATAATGTAACATCTAAAACACAACAACAAGAAAATGAAGGAATCTTAGCAAACTTCAAGGTCCCTAAGACAGAGTACCAAGCATAGAGAAAGTAATCATCATGGAGTTTCCTACTACACAAAGTGAACATATTATTGTTGCCTACAAACCTTATTCAGTTCGACCTACACCATCAAGCTACCTAGCATGGTAACCCAAAATTATTTCATTGTGAAGTTGTACCCTTCCTGATGTGAAATGAGTTACGAGACACGCAAAAAATAAGCGGAAAATAAAGTAAACAAAAAGGATATGCAAATGCTTAACGAGTCACCGGTTTATGGAAAACAAGGGGCTTAATAACCTCACTTTCCAATTGAACCAAGAAAGACGATCAAGAACCAAGTCAATTTTGATACAAGAAACAAACGTGAATCCACAACAAAAGATCCTTTGGTTCAATTGAACTAAAGAAATAATAGATGAGAATAGAAGAAAGAAAAGGCAATCGAATCCACGAATACCTTAAGGAAGAAGTGAATTGTATTCAATGAATAGAAACTCAAAGAATCCACGAATAAGCATCCAATATGAACAACAATAAGAGTAGCTCCAAATCAATAATAGAATCGAATATATTGCTAACCTAGATTAAGATCTACGTAGACCCAAATACTATTAAAGCTCTACAAGCTTTATCAATACTATATTATCTCTTCATAAGATTCATCAAAATCTCTCTAATAATTTTGGGAGCATATCTATTTATAACATAGATGTGGCCTCCCTTTGCTCTCCCAAATTAAGTTGGAATTATTCAAAATTGAGTGGGTTTGGAAGAAGTATGGCCTCTCATCTTACTGTTTGTGTATGATTTTTCCTACTTTGTGTAGGAATGGTAAACTTCAGTCGCCTCTCATGCATTGGGACGAGGACTTTTATGGTTTCTTGGGCTTCCTGTCCATGCACTTGCACCGCTATAATTGGGCCGTCAATCACTTCCTCTAGTGTTGAGTGCCGCCGCCCATTACCTTTACTTCTTGGGTTTCTTGAGCTTCGTCTTGCGTCTCACAAGCCATCCATAGGTTGTAAATATTCAATTGCAATTCATTTAAGGTCCCCCATGCATTACTCTTCAATCTAGTAGCTTGCAAGGCCCTTAATTCCTTAGCTTTGTGCCTCGTAAATTGTCTTATTTGATAGGTGTCAATCGTGCTCGTATCACCTCTACCTTGAGGAGGAGGATGGTGGATGAACCATGCTCTTCCAATATAATAAGGAAGGATAAAGAACCAGCCCAGAACACTCCTCAACCATAAAACCCACCTATGATGAATTGCATAATATGGAATGTAAGGGGAGTGAGTAATGCCAAATTCAGAAGGCATTGCAGGAGAATGATAAGCATCCATAAGCTTACCATGATAGACTTGTTGGAAATAAGGACGGTCGATCACAAGGCCCTTACTAAGGAGCTTGGATTCACCAATAAGCTGCAATCCCTTGCGATTGAGGATTCAGGGGCATTGTGTACATGTGGCAAGGCTACTCCCTAATTATCAATGATATCTGCATTACCCCCCATACCATCAACGTGTATGTCAAGGTAAATTCCTCTTCTTCAAACTAGTTTATTACTATTTTCTATGCTAGTAACATTTTAGAGGCTAGGCTTGATCTTTGGAACCAACTGACTGAGTTTGCCAACACCATCAGCCACCACAATGACAATGGTTAGTTGGTTAGTAGAGGGACTTTAATAAGGTGTTGAAAAATAATGAGAAGTTTGGTGGGTATGGGGTTAATATAAATAGACCTCTTAACTTCTGGGACTATATCAATAATTGTAACCTGGTTGGTCTGGGTTTTACAGGTCATAAGTTTACTTGAAGTAACATGAGATATAGGCATATGAGAGCCCTCATTCTGGAGAGGCTAGATAGATGCTTAGAAAATGATTACTGGATTAATCTCTTCCCTGAATCCAGTATCACTCACCTGCCTAGAACTCGCTCTGTCAGCTGACATCTTCTATTCAAATTGACCAAGAGCAATCATCAGGACATAAAGCCTTTCAGGGTGGAAACCATCTGGTTTACTCACCCCACCTTCATTGATATGGTCAAACTATCCTTTGAGGGAATTGACAACATCACTGAGGCTACTGCCAACTTCTAAGATACCATCAAGACCTGGAAAAAGAGGTCTTTGGTAATATCTTTCATAGAAAGAATTGAATTCCAGTCAAGCTCTCAGGCATCTAGAATTCTGGAGCCTGTCTTACTAGCTCCTTCCTCCACTCTCTATAATCCTCTCTTACTACTGACTTCAGTCAAATTCTTCAATTTGAAAATGAATTCTAGAAACTTAACTCTAGAATAAACTGGTTGGTCGAAGGGGATGCTAACACCAAATTCATCCGTATTATCACTCTTAGTAGAAGAAGGAGAAACAGAATCAATGGCCTGAGGGATAACCTGGGCAATTGGACTAGTGACCCTGAAGATATTTAGAGTTATATCCTTTCCTTCTATACTAAAATTTTCACCTCTGATCATTCCTTCTCTAAGCTCAAGTGTCAGACTAACCCCCCCTCATTTGGGTCCATTGGATCCTCCCATCATGATTGGCTGGACTCTGTCCCCAGCTACAATGAAATCAAGGAGGCAGTCTTCTCTTATCAAGGAGGCATTCTCTCTTTCAGTTCCAATAAAGCTCCTGAGTATGATGGGATGCACCTTGGGACACCATAGATTCTGGGATATCCTAGGCCCATCTTTGGTGAATTATTATAGGGATACTTTTACTAACTCCTCCATGGATGACAAAGTTAACTCTACCATCATCTTTTTAATCCTTAAGTGCTCCAATTCCTCATCTATAAAGAATTACAGACTCATTGGTCTGCGCAACACTCAGTATAAAGTCATTATTAAGATTATCGGCATAGGATCAAAAGATTTCTCCGTGATATCATTGGTCATAATCAAAGTAGCTTTCTTTTCAATATAAGATCTATTGACAATTCTATCATTGTGCAGGAGTACACCAAGCACTTCAGGAGAATAATGAGAATAATGGGGAATCATGCAAATATGATGCTTAATATTGACCTTAATAAAGACTTTGACAAGCTTGAATGGTCTTCCATCAGGTAAGCTCTCAGGTTCCTTAACCTACCTCAAAGAATGACCAAGTTAATTCTCTCTTGTATCTCTTCCTTTACCATCTCTATCATCATCAATGGTAGAAAGTCTGATAATTTTAGCCCCACTGCAGGTATTAGGCAATGTGACCCTCTATCTCCTTATCTCTTATCATGTGCACGGAGTTCTTCTCTAGAATGATTAATCATGAGGTTGACACCCTCAGATGGTCCCGTATATCCATCAATAGGAATGGAACAAAAATACTCCACCTTTTTTTTGCTGACGACTTAAATCTCTTTGCTAGAGCTGACAATACAAACTATAACACCATCATGAGTATTAGGGGTAGATGTTTGGTTCTTCGATTTGGTTCTATCAAAGTTGAGCTCAGATCTTTGATTTTTGATTTTACAAAAATGAACACCAAACACCGTACTTGGAATAACATCATTAAAGTGTGGAATACCTGCAAGGAGGCAGGACACTGTCTTATTCACTCTAGGTCTAAAATTAATTTCTAGTTAGATAGATAGATCCCTAACACCCCTCCTCTTAGAAGTCTAATCTCGGGCCCTTCCAGGAGAAATAACAAATCATGGTCTCCCATATCTGGAAAAAAAAAGGAATGGGGACCTCTCCATCCTTGACTTCCAGATACCTATTAACATTACTCAGTCCATTAAAGCCATGGTTTTCCAAAATACTAAAATCAGTGAGGACACCATAATCTGGAGAACAAATAGTGATGGGTTATTCAGCACCAAAAGTGCTTACAACCACCTAGCAAATAAGCCATGGTTTTCCACAACACTAAAATCAGTGAGGACACCATAATCTGGAGAACAAATGGTGATGGGTTATTCAGCACTAAAAGTGCTTACAACCACCTAGCAAATAACTCCCATATGACTAACTACAATGCTAGTTGTTACAACTGGATCTGGAAGTTGAAAGTTCTTAACAAGATCAAGTTCTTCTTCTGGATACTAACCCATAGAAACTTTCCCACTAACTCTAGACTGCCAGACATAGTCTAAACATCAACCAAGGATGTAATATCTGCAACCATACCAAGGAAGACATTAACCATGTTTTCTTTAAATGCAAGATTAACAAGACTTCTTACCTACCACACAACACTAAAGGGAGTTCTACCATCCAAAGAAGCTCCCTCAACATAGATAACTGGAAAACCCTATGGAGACAATGGGTCCCTAACCTATTTGATAGCCACATTCCCTGGCGAACCATTATCCCATTCATGTAGACTATATGGAAGAATAAGAATAACAACAATTTCAACAAGAAGACTATTCCCCCTAGTTTTTAAGCAGACCTATGTCTTGGCTGCTGAATTCCATCACATCTATGGTTCAACTACATCTTGAAACACAATCAGCATCCAAGTAAAATAGGACCCACCCCCCTACTCCCACCCTTACACCATTACAAGCTCAATGCAGATGGATCTAGTATGGGGAACCCGGGAAAGGGAAGCATCGGAGGGGTCATCAAGAACAATGCTGGGGACTAGATAATTGGATTTCAAAAAAGCTTTCACATCGCTACCAACAATCAAATAGAGCTCTTGGACCTCAAAGAAGACATGTCAATTACGGTTGAGAACAACTTAAAACTTATTCTTATTAATTGACTCTAAAGAAATTATTATTGTGCTAAAAATGGGAACCTTCACTGTAATTCTATCTTTCGTGAATGTAGGTTGCTTCTAAGGGAACTCAGAGGCCCAAAACTGCAGCATAGCTACAGGGAAGAAAACATGATTGCAGATTTACTTGCTAAGGCATCTAAAAAAGTTAAAAGTTTTTTGAAAGAACATATGTTCTGGTAGTTCAACCAATGTATGCATCTCTCTACTTGTGGGTAGATATTGAGGGAACTAGTTTAAGAAGATTGGTAGGAGTTAATACTTTATGTAGTGCTAATGCTCAGAATGATGTGTATATTGATATTGGCTAACAGTATTTTGTTTGTTTGTACTTGTGTTTTTAATTTAATGCAATTCTTCTTACTAAAAGAAAAAGATATGTACGGGTTAAAAAATAGCTTAGGGTATTTAGAACCAATTGGATTATATTGGGCCGAGCAAAAGTGAAGCTAGCCCATTATACAACCTTCGTAGGGATTACATCAACACGACTGAGACTTACACCCGGTGAAAATAAAAGCGCTAGTGACCCACCCGAAGCAATAACAACGCACTAACGGAAAATGAAAGGACAAGATGTCAGGGATCCAGGAGGTACCCCTAGTCCTCACGAGAACCGCGTCACACGACTGAGACTTACACCAAGGTGAAAGGTAAAAGCGCTAGTGACCAGCCTGAAGCAATAAAAACGCACTAAAGGAAAATAAAAGGACAAGATGTCAGGGATCCAGGAGGTACCCCTAGCCCCCACAAGAACCGCATCTAACACATGCTAACGACTTTTTGCTCTCCCAAATGCATTAGAATGGTTGGCGATCTCTCATTGACAAAGGGGCAACCTTTATACTCTATAAAAATACTCCATCTCCCGTTGTAGAAGATCGGATCTTGCACATCCTTCCCACATAAGCAACAAAGTATTTTAGCATGTTTCTAAGTATTAGCATTTTTCCTTGGTTGTTCCTAATTGTTTATGTTGTAATCACTCGAGCTCAAACACTCTCGGCCTCTGATAAATACGAAATAACTCTCGGCTACATTAGAAGATTTGTTCCTAATCTTTATTCGTTTGATTTATTTTCACTTTCCTTTGTATTTTTTATTTTCTTGCAAACATTTACTACTAATCTAAAGTTAAGACCATAACGCGTGCTCTTTTTTCACAAACAAATTCAACTATACCAAAAAAAAGTAAACATGATAATTGTGATGTCTAGACCAATTTGTGTGTCACGACCCGACTTTTCGGAGTCATGATGGCACCTACCATACCAAGTAGGAGAACCAAACCCCGTAGTCCGTAGCCGAAGCGGAGGACTACT
>JBDJHY010000116.1:14354915-14367701 GCA_039654485.1 Withania somnifera | reverse complement strand
TTCCCTTTTTGTTATTTGTGATTACTGGTAACCCTCCAATTTTATTATTTGATTTATACCTTATCAGCTGAGCACAGATTCAGGTATGTTCTTCCCTTTGTTTGCCTAAACCTTCCTTATTGTTAGCTAGTTTTATTAGATATGGACTTGCTTGTATCCTATTCGCTAATTTCTCTATATACTTTACTTGTTGCCTTTTGTGACCTATTTTTTCTATCTGTCTATCCACTGACTTTATTTCTTATGTGGCCCCAGTGGATCGATGATGCTTAATAGATACCATATTGTTTTCGACTATTTGATAATCATACTACACTCTGTATTTTTCTGATGCAGACTCAAATACGAGGGGTACCGTTGATCTTCCTGGTTTGTGCTAACTATCTATTCCTGAGGTAGAGGACGGATTCTGGTGTTTGAAGTCTGATTTATCTTTATTTTCAGTTCTTTTACTGCTATTTGATTCGAGTCAAATATTGTATTTTATTTCATACTTGTACTCTTGTTAGTGGCTCATGTATCGGATGCTAGATTTTGGGATTTCGTTTACTGTATTAGACTTCCGCTTATCCCCTGCTCTATTATACTTATGTTCATTCCCACTCTAGTTAATTTCTAGCTTGTGTTGTACTTGTTCAATGGTTTGCATACGGTAGGTTGTAGGTGCCCACATGACCTGAAAAATCAGGTCGTGAGAGTATATAAGGAATGATTTTATGCTTTGTTTGGTTAGAAAATATGATAAAAGTTATTCCTGTATTAATTTTATATAATGTTTGGCTGATGAATTTCAAATATTGTGTAACAGTTATTTAGGTATTAATTTTATACAGTGCTTAGTTATGTTATAGTAATTCTACATAATTAATACTGCATAACTTATGAGTAAATCTATATATAGAATTATATGAGGTAGAAGGTGGAATAAATTATGTGGGTATTAGTTATACATGGATTAAAATAATAAAATTACACTTTATCCCTCTCTCTCTCTCTCCACTTTCTTCCAATTTTTTAAAATCAAAAGTTGATTATATAATAGTAGTTTATACTATTTGTTTACTTACTTATTCGTAAATAATACAGATTGATTTACAACAAATTAAATGTTCAATAAAAGAATAATCTCAAAATAACTAGTTGTATTTATATATAACTAATACCCACATAACTTATTCCACCTTCTACCTTACATAAACTTATATATAGATTTACTTATAATTTATACACCTAATAATTATGTAGAATTACTATAACACATCCAAATACCGTATTAAATTAATACATGAAGAACTTTTATTCAATATTTGAAATCTATAAACCAAATATTGTATAAAATTAATACTTTGAATAACGTTTTTCCTATTTGCTAACCAAATAATGTATAAAGTTAATACATGAATAACTAGGTTATTCGTGTATTAGATTGTTCCTTATACGGTAACCAAATGGACCCTAAGAGTAAAATATGAACTTCATAATTAAAAATTTTCAAATATTAGGGATGTATTAGTATTATATTAAGAGTCAATTAAGTGTGTAACTGTCTAAAATACATACACACACATACATACATACATACATACATACATATTTAGATAGAGTAATTAATAAAAATATAAGCTTTAAATAAATATCAATAAAGGGACAAATATAACCCCGAACTTTAAAAAATGGTATACGTATACCCTTCGTTATACTTTTGGGTCATATATATTATTTTCGTTAGAGTTAAGGGTATATATGACCATAAAGTATAACGAAGGGTATATAAGTACCACTTTTAAAAGTTCTGGGGTATTTTTGTCCCTTCTCCGATTAAAAATATCTTAAGCCGGGGGTCTAGCGGAAACAGCCTCTCTAGCTTCATAAGGTAGAGGCAAGCCTGCGTACACACGATCCTTCCCAGACCCACTTGTGGGATTACACTGGGTATGTTGTTCTTGAAAGAACAACAAAAACAAAAAAATATAGGGCGAAAGGTAAAAGTAATAACATGACTAAAACACAATCTGAACTAATAAATATCGTCTATATAGATCTTTTTCTTCCATTGTGTCCTATGTTTTGCTAAGTCATATAAATCCCTCAATATAGATTGGGATGGGAACGTGGGGATTTACAGTTCTCTGGTAGGTCTTTAAGACAACTTTCTTTCAAGTGATTTTATGTCAACATAGTCGCACCTTCACTTACCATGGTTTACATCTATGCACGAGTACATTTAGCATACAAGACCAAAGCATCTCAATCAACCTTATTTCATTTTATCCTCGATATCTGCTACTTGAACCTTCTCACGGATATGCCCATTTTTAATCTTGTCTAGTATTGTAAGATCGCACATCCATCTTAGCATGCGCATATCTGCGACACTTATCTTGTAGATATACTAGGACTGACTAGCGAGCCCGACAATCACTCTCATATGACACTATTTGGTCTACACATGTTTTTTAGAACTTACTGTCACTTTGATAGGCATCCTTCAAACCATACGACTATAATTTTACGTGCAACATCATCATCTATCACTTCATTCTATTAGAAAACGAACCTAGATATATGAATTGTTTGCATTCCGGTACCGCAAGACCATCTAATCTTGCTTTGATTTCGCTCTTTTTATGTTGACTAAACTTCTATGCTAAATTTCTCGGACTCTTCAAAAATGTCAACAGGTGTGTGTCAGATTCTCCAAATTTAGTGTCACTTAAGAGAATCTAACACCGGTGCAGCATCCAAAGTACAGAGTCCACACAACTTAGCTTGTATGCATATAACCGGTCTTCTTATCTTAAAACTCTGCCAGTTCCATCCGTTACCACAATAGCGTCAACAAATAGAAGACATCGTGAGACTTGAAATATGTTGGTTCGCTCGTCCATAACAGAAGTGGTAAAAGATTACAAGCTCAATGCCAAGTTTTGGTGTAAACCCATAGTTATGAAGAACTCCATTGTATCTCCTATTATTATTCTCTTGATGACTCCTTCGTACATGTCATTTATGGCATTCATACACTTAACATAATTTGCATACAAGCTCAAATGCTTCTTCATCTTCTACTTTTGGTAACTACCTAGAACACTTTCTTTTAACTCTAATAACTCTTTGCACCTCCTCATTCCACCATCAAGATTCTTGTGGTCCAGGTCCTACACATTTAGATATACCTCATATTTCGCTTGCTACTCTTTTAAGCCAACCTAACATTTCTTCCACAAAACGTATGCATCCTCCTCTAGGTCTCATACTCCTTCCTCCCATAGTTATTCTTGAAACACTAGTTGGTTAGCGTTCTTTAGTGCCCAAAAGTTTTCTCCTTTTTCACTCTACCCTTATGCTTTACATCCACCAACCTATGTTGGATGGTAAAGGCTTCTCCTGCTAATACCTTTCTGCTCTTACATAAGGTTCTATCCCATCTTCTAGTTTGGATGAAGTTAGTTTGACTGTGGTTAGCCCAATCTTCATGGTTATTAGGTGACAGTCTCTCTTTTAAAATATGCTATAGATACTACAAAATTATAAGCTAAAGCGAATATCCAATGACTGATGGCTTTAATTTCTTCTTTGCCCATTAGAAAACATACAATCATCACGAATTAGTAGAAAAATTCATACCATGAGAATGATTAAGATCATGGTCTCTATTGGTGGAAGAAGCATAAACTGACAACAGGACTGATTTGTTTAACCCAGCTTTCAAAATGCTAAATCCCACAGGAGGACAAGGTGTATGCTGCACAATGGCTGAAAACGAGAATAGCATATCAAAGCCATGGTTATGAACTGCACAGAAGCACGCAAGCACAGCTATCTTGAGGAAATCATAATAGCTATCACTTTGGAGTAGACCTGCAGTTTGGAAGGATGCATCAAAACAATGTGAAAAACAAATGCAGTACAGAAAGAAAATCTGTGAGAGCAGACAGAAATAAGATGAGTATTAACCCTGTAGATGAAATCAAGGCAACAAATCAGAGGAAAACATACCCAACTGAGACAGGATCACCATACTAAATGAGCTCTTACGCTCCAGTGTTTTAGAGATTAGATTAAGCTGAAAAATATACAGGACCGCAAAATGAGCTTCGCATAGAAGGATTAGACACTGGCGCATCTTTTCATTGATGTCATGGCTCAGAAGATAAACAAAAAAGAATATCACTGAAACAATAAAAACAATCAGTTAAGACATCACACTACTTTTTTTTGGTCCATACACCAACAATCGAACCAGACTGTCTGATACTACTTACTATATATAGCATGGATGAATCCTGGTTTTGTTGCAATAACGAATATTAGGACTAGCATAATAGCCCGAGAACATTTTCGTAATCCCCAGGCAACTGTTGCCACAATCAATACTTTGGTCTCTTCTTTCACTGCAATTGCAGAAGATAAAAAACAGTGATGCAATTAAAGTCCTAGGGGAGAACTGAAAAATTTAAGCAGAAGCCACAAAATTAAGAAACATAGTATAGAACGAAGATTATGTAAATTATTATTGCACCCACTATATGAATCAAAAGAATTCC
Source organism: Withania somnifera (assembly GCA_039654485.1). Taxonomy (NCBI): domain Eukaryota; kingdom Viridiplantae; phylum Streptophyta; class Magnoliopsida; order Solanales; family Solanaceae; genus Withania; species Withania somnifera. Next base: position 14,363,154 of record JBDJHY010000116.1, on the reverse strand, counting down.
CAATCACAAGGAAAGGCAAGCAAATTATGAAGCCTTTACGTGCTATCAACAGTATTAACTGCAGACTTCATTGAAGCAATGATATGCTTCAAACAACTTCTGCATCTTCTAAATGAAGAGAGCAGTATTCTGGGAATTGGGCAATTGGCAACAGTAACAGAAAGGGTAACGGAGAGGAATTAAAAAAATAAGGTGTTGCTCTATTATAGTGGCCTAGCCCTACTGAATGACATCACAGAAGGAATCAAACCTCAAATAAGTAGACAAAATAGCCAGATTCATGGCACACTCAAATACTCAAGACGTGACTCTTCCAGCTGATTAATGCATAAAAATAATGAAGCCCATTTGCATTCAATGTCCACAGAAGTAAAAGAAGCAAACAAGTGACAATGATTCACCCATTCAGACAGTGAATCCATAGAATTAGTACTCTGGCAAGGATAGCAAGGATAAAATTTGCTTGTAGCCAATCAGAAGACACTATAGCATTGCATGGTCGGGGTGTTACATCCAATACTGGACACACCGAAATAGTAAGATAACTATTCAGGATTGATTTATGATCCTTCATCCTGTATCACGACCCAAAACCAGTTAAAACTCTCCTTTAATTCTGCCAGCATTAGCTACTATGAAGACTACAAAAACACCCACACTCATCCATATGCATATCCATATTTTTAGAACTTCCATAATCCTAGCAGTACAAAAGTTCATGCCACTTTTTCCAAGGCATATAAGCAAGTTATTTATACATCACAAGACTAGGTGCATAAATGACAGGCCAGTCAACCCAGGAAATAGAAATCATCCTCAATTAAGTGTATCCCTTTCGATAACTTGGAACTGTCAGTCTGTCATGTTCTCCCTTTTCAATAAATACAGCATGTATATGAAATATAAAGGATATATTTTATCTGGACAGTCAATATTTCAATTTTTTGTAGTAACGACGCCACATTCCTTCCACAACTCCTACCATTTATTGCATATATACAATTACAACAACTTTATCTAACTAAACCAGTTTAGGGCAGAGTATTGATGTATAAAAATGACACAGTTGTAATTTCTCATTGAGATTAAATATGCCATTACCTTCCTCACTGAAGCTGTCATTTGATGATTGGTTCTCTTCATCTGATAAGCACTGAAAAACAGAGGTGTTTACGAGATTACCAACTGCAACAAGGATTCCGAGGAAAAACTGCGCAAACAAGAAGAAGCCAGGAATGGGATAACGCCACAATCCAACCATCTCCCAGATCTCCATGTCCTAAAAGTTCACAATCCCAAGACCTCATTAACTTGAAAGAATTAACCCATATGACATGATCAAAATCTAACAGCAGAGTAGAAAGATACCTTCCCAAGCTTCCAGTTGAGGAAAACAAAAGCCACATTGAATATATACGTGCTTACTGCCCACAAAAGAATGAACACTAGAAGCAACCCATTCAACCGATGAAGATGAAACAAGGACGGAAAGGCATACAAAATGTAGCCAACATATGCTAGCAGTCCAAATGCACATACACTTGCAAAATGGAAGCTCCAAAAAGAAAGGGCGAACAAGGAGACCTGACACATTTGCCATCAGAAGTTTAACATATAAACAAATTTGGTGAATAATACTTTCTGTAGGGATTCAATACAATGGCTCTGTTTAATACATATTGAGAATATTACATGATACACACATCAAAATTTGAAAAAGTGTGTCATACCAAAGAAAGGGTTACAAAAGGACCATTTCCATCCTCAATGGGACCCCAAAAAATACAAGGTTTTCAATATGGACAATACACCTTGTATCACTAATGCCTCACGTATCACTTTTGGAAAATGAGGATATTAACTTTTTAATTGAATTGTTTTCACTTTTCATTAACTTTTTAGGAAAAAAAAATTAATTTTGAATGAACAACGTGGCATTACAAATAAAACTAAGTGCCAATATAGTATTTAAATTTTGCAACTGAACACATCCATTAGATCACGGCATGATATATTATATAAAGGTTATCTAACCGAATGAGTAGCACTAATTTGGATCTTGCGGGGCCTCAAACTTCAGAATGAATCAAGGGTTACCTTTCTGAAGGAAAAGATTGATTAAAACCTGAATTTGTTGAAAAGACGAGCTTCACTACAGGTGGCACTGTTTGTCTGGGTTTTTTCTTGATACGATAAAACAAGACGTGTCATTTGTTAGAATATGTTTGTCTTTCAAAGAAATTTACAGAATTGTGTTTGTTAATTTTTTTTCAATTGTTTATACAAAAAGCTTTTTTTAGAAGAAAATGGCTTTTTGAAGTGTTAAACTGTCCCACATTGATAGAGGAATGGCATGTCATTTACTTATATTGGCCTGGGGCATTCTCAAAGCTAGAACCACCTCTACTCTTGGTTTACATAATGTTGGGGCCCCATGCTATGTAGCCGACGCTGAAGTGTCCCACATTAGTTGAAGAGATGACATGTTATCTCCTTATTGATCTTGGACAATCCTCGCATCATGAGCTAACATTTGGAGTTGCATTAGGCTCTAACCTAATTCTAACATGAAGAGGAAATTTGAGGGTCTTTTACCAAGAAAATTCTTCATTCATTCACAAAACACTTGGAAAGCTTCAAAAAAATTTACAATTATTCAAAAACATTTTCTGTTGTGCACAAACTTATTTTCCAGAAGTGTCCAAATGGCTCCTTAGAGCCAAAAGTAAAGCAAATGTCTAATAGGCTGTGCCAATCAGAAGAACACTTTTTACATTCTAAAAACTCAATTTAAGACTTCCACAGGGAACTTCCCTTTGTGAATGTGTTTATGGAAGGAAGAGAAATAACTATACAGTTTTGGTAGCTCAAGGGGCTTGAGACAGGACCTGTTATCTTCATGATATTCATCCTAGCAATGGGAGCGTTAATTTCAATGATGGAATGTGTTAGGTCAGTGATTGGACATGTTAAGTTTTGGTGATGCAGATATTTACCAGGCAGCGCCTAACTTTAAGATAAACTTTAGGAAGTGTGACATCATTCCACTGAGTGAAGTGGGCAATATGAGAATTTAAAGCAGGCCCTCAATTACTGGGTTAGAGCTCTCCCAACTAGTTATCTCGCTTTACAATTGGGCGCTTTCAATAAGGACAAGTAGCATAGAGCTCGATATTTAGAAAGAGAAAGACTAATAGGAAGGAAAAAAAAAAAGATACCTATCTGAAAGGGGAGAAGGACATATATTGTAAGAGCATTCTGTCAAGCATCCCTACACACTTTATGTTATTGCTTCACGCACCGACCAACATCATAGGTAAAAATCTCAAAGAACTTCCAATGGAATCAGCAAATAGGGCTAGGAAATTCCACTTCATCAGCTGGAAGGACGTTATATCTCCAACGAAATCGAGAATCTTGAGGTGAAAATCTCTGAGTTCAGGTGGCACTATATTTGAAAGTGGTTATGGAGACTGGCAGTTAAGGAGAACGCTCTATGGAGGGAGGTAATAGAAGGTAAGAAGCTGTGCAGTGTAGAGAACTAAAATTATCACCCTTCCATTTGAGTGTGGACTTTTGAGGAATCTTATGAAAGGATAGGATGATTTTACCTGCAACATAACCCTAAATATAGAGAAGGAAGCTAAATCAGCTTAGGAGTCACGTGGTTTGGAGAAAAGACGTTGAAACTCAAATTTTCGAACATTTACAATATCTGAAGCCAGAAGGAGATTACTACGGTTCAGTGTTTACAAGACGAAAGCATTCTTTGGGACGTAGGGGCTGAGAGGAAAGTTCAGAAATAGGAATAGCTGAACTCAAAGGCATGGTTAAAATGCTTTACAAGCAAAGTACGTCACATGCTAGTTAGGATTCATGGAGATGGGATTGGAAGAAATACATTGTTTTCAGAGAAGTCATAATTACAAGCACTTGGTGAGGGAAGAAATCAGATTTCCCACACTCTAAGTTTGGATTTCCAGGGCACCAATTTCATGTTTTCTGGCCTGAAAGTCACCAGAATATCATTTCATGTTGCCATCTATTTTGGAGGCTTTTGGGGGAATCTAAGAGGAAAAGGGAAAGAAAAACCACAATTCATAGTCGTTCAAGAACATGTACCGGGAAGCCATACGTGAAAAAGTTGATAGTGAAAATTCGGAAAACCGTCCTCTTCAACAGAACATTAGTATGCCTCACACCAGATCTGCAATCAGATTAGAATATATAAGTTTTGAGCATGACTTCACGTAATGTATCCATCAAGAAAATTCAAACAATGTGAAACCTATAAAGGTTAAAAGAAACTCTCCTTTAATCATCAGAAAAGAAAAGCAAGGTTCACAACCCAAAGGAGGAAACATAGTCAATGCTCTCAAGGTATGAACAACAACAACAACAACAACATACCCAGTATATTCCCACAAAGTGGGGTCTGGGGAGGGTAGAGAGTACGCAGTCTGTACCACTACCTTAGTGTTGTCAAGGTATGATCGTTCAAAATTTCTAGGAAGGGAAAATAAGATTTCTATTCCATCACTAGCCATAGAAAGGTATTTAAAAACTTTGGTAAGATTGCTGTTCATACTAGATCAATTTCGACACTTACCTTGTTGCAACTCAAGAACTCTTTTATGTGCCATGTATAACATAGAATCATCTTATACAAACTACAAAACACTGTTTCCGAACACAAAAAAAATGCATATGGAAGCCTTAAGGTATCTGTGTACACCAATCGATGTAGCAAATTTACTAAAAATAAGATAAACAAGTTGCACGAGATAGATCAATAAATATAAACATTGCAGCGGTCACCTGTGTTCACGAACAAAAAAGGAATGCCTCGAGGGAAGAAGCCGCTCAGTCAAGTTTCCTTCTCTCATGGTCATGATGAGATACATTTCTTCCAAATCGACTTCAATGAAAGAGATCTGCATATGGTCAATAAAATCAGGTTATTATCCACTCTAACTACCTGGACTGTTGAGAATGAACAACAAAACTCATTTGTTTTAAACACAGCAAGAGAGTACAATTAGTCTAAATATGAGAATGGAAATTAAAAAACTTTTCTAATGCAAACTTGTCACAGCTGGATCCTTCAGAGTTTAGGCCAACTCTAACATTCCTCCCACCCAATCTTCCAAAAGAAACTAGTGCAGCATTGAAGACCTAGGCTAAGACAGTTCCATGGACTTAGAGCACCTGAAATAGTCGTCTCTTAAGAATGGCCCGATGATCCATCAAAGAAAATAGGGGAAAGGCTTGAATAAAATTAGGATAAAAAACAATAAATTGGATATAGGATACAGGAAGATGCAAGAAGAGAATGATAAAGAATGGTACCAGAAAATAAGCTCTCGCTCCCAGCAGATTTATTCGACTTTGGCCTTGCCGCCGAATACCGTTTCAGAAATTAACTTACAAGAACCTTCAGGATTTTAAAGGCTCCAGATTTTTAGCAAAATTATAAAAGAAGTTCATATTTCCACAGAGCTTCAGCAGAAAAATTCTCAGTAAACTAGGGCAATGTTTAGACTAGAGAAGAGAGGAAGCAGTGAGAATTAGAAAGCTTAGGTTACCCCAGAGCTGAACCAACTAATTCAGTAGTCTCCCTATCTCCCTATATTTCAACAGAAACTCTTCTTCAAACCTAGGTCTCTAGCTCCTATAAAATTATATTTATATGACCACCGGCCAAGAATGTCCCTGGGACACACAAAGCTAGATGAACATGTTAGAATCTGCAATTAATCTTGCGAATAGATCTTACAATGACCAACTTGCCGAGAACAACATGAGGCATTGAAGTAGACTCGATGAGAATACTACAAGCAACTGATTCAGCTTCAGGTCTTTGTAGATGTTCGCAGATCAAATCTTAAGTCATGCTGAGACCTCATGAAATAATAAAATTGTCCCATCCCAAATAGTTCTCTTCCCTTTATAAGTATGTCCACCCCAACAATTTAAAATTTTCAATAAGATGGTAAATACAACCAATATGGAACAATAGTAGGCAAAATTCCTCCATTTTGAGTGTCATTTCCTTAGCCCATCAGAAAAAATTTGTGAGTTTGGGTTAAGGATAAGAAAGAATCTGATCTGCAGATGACAATATTTGTATTAAGGTAATGAAAGTTCCCTTTCTCTAATGCATTAGCTTTTAGATGATGTTGTCCACATATATCAATAAATGGCACAAGAATAGCTCTCTGTGAACTACTTGTCTACTTTAATGAGCTTGGGAACCACACCTCAAACCACAGGAACTGAAGCAGTAGTTGCTCCTAAAAACTATGTCACAATGTCAAATATACATAAGCTATTGAACTTGAGCTAGGCTTCGATAGCTACATTGTATCTTCCTTAAGAGAAAGTGAGCAAATGCAACCTCCCCAAGTAGCTGTGCTGTAGTCCTCAAAAAAGGGTTCTACTGCCGGAAAGTAAAGACCTCCAGGAAAAAAGTTGCTTCTAGTTCTGGAAGGGCTTTTTCAAGAAGGTCTTAATGAAATTTGGAGAGAGTAGAGGAAGAAAGATAAAACACAGATAGAGAAGGTTTATATTGAAATGTATGATTTAATTCAGTTGGCTTGTATAGTGAGAATCAATAGGTGCTTGGTGTCCACAAATTGGGAGGAGTTGGTGCTAGATGTTATTCAAGTTGCTTTGCCGAGACTCGTTTCCAACCATTCACCTCTCATGTTGGATGAGGGAGAGTAGGAATGTGAGAGATCCTTTTAAATTCGAAAACATGTGGCTAGAGGCACCAGATTTTAAAGAGAGAATGGTGGGTTGGTGGGGTAGTGGTTGGGAACCCTTCTTTCCGACTTGCTAAAAAGATGAAGATGCTAAAAGGGGTTATTAGGGTGTGGAATAGAGAGATGTTTGCGAGGGTGCAGGTGAAGATGAAGGAGATCATAGATGAAGCGGGGGATCTAGAGAGCGTAGAGGCCTAGAGGGAGCTCGGGAGAAGGAAAAGAAGTCGGAGTTCAAAAATGAATTAGCTTCTTTGGCTTTAGCTCAAGAAGTTTGTTGGAGAGCAGTCCCATCAGTATTTGGTGAAAATATGGAAGGAAAGAAACGGGAGGTGTTTTCAGGATAGATTCAACACTTTGCAGAAGATCAAGTGAAATTTCATTGTAAATTTTTATTTTTGGTGTAAACTAGCACATGTAGAGGACGAAGTTCAATTAGTAGATTTTTTAGGCTCTCTGTAATTAGCCGTCTCCAGCATTTCCTTAATGTTAAGGAATACAAATTACTAGTGTTCAAAAGAAAAGTTGCTTGAAGACAAAAATCGAGGGTTCTTTAGCTAAAGGAGGGGGACTCGATCACAAAAAGATTTCACAGGATAGCAGCGACAAATAGGAGGAAGAACTTAATTGATTCAATTGAGGTAGATGCGGTAGTGCATGTCGGAAAGGAGGAGGCAGAAGGCGCAGTTGTCAGGTTCTTTAAACATTTATTTAAGGAAGAAGCGGACTGGAGATCACATATCAGGGGTTAGAATTTAATCAAATAGGGAAGGAGAAGAAGGAGTGGTTACTAAGGAGGAGAAGGTGAGGGAGGCCGTGGTTTATTGCGCAGAAGACAAAGCCCCCGGTCCACACGGTTTCACTATGACTTTTTTCCAACATTGTTGGAAGATAGTCAAACCTGAGGTGATGGAAACTATCGCGACTTTTCAGGTTTTGGGAGATATTGAAAAAAGTCTCAATGCTTCTTTCATTGCCATCATTCCAAAAAGAGACGGTGCTACTAGCATCAAGGACTTTAGACATATTAGTCTAGTGGGAAGCATCTACAAGATTCTAAGGTCCTTTCTAATAGACTGAAAAGGTTTTAGACGAAACAATTTCTACTTTGTGAATGCTTTTGTGGTAGGCAGACAAAATTTTGATACAGCTCCGGTGGCTAATGAAGTGGTTGACTCGAGAAGAAAATTAGGGTTATTTTATGCAAATTGGATCTTGAAAAAAATTATGACTATCTAAACTGGGAGTTCCTAGATTACAATGATGAGAATAGGTTTTGGTTCTAAGCGGAGGAAGTGGATCAATTTTGTATCTCTACAGCTAAGTTCTTGATACTTGTGAATGGCAGCCCATGTGGTTTCTACGAAAGTTCGTGAAGAATGAAACAAGAAGATCCTTTATCCCCTATGTCGTTCATACTGGTAATGAAAGCTTTAAGTAGAATGATGGATAGAGCAGTGGCAAGAGATTATGTGGGG
>JBDJHY010000116.1:14325150-14354458 GCA_039654485.1 Withania somnifera | reverse complement strand
GTTCTACAGTGTTCGATGGACATGGTAGTATGAGAGTGTCTCATCTTCTATTTGCAGACGGCACTTTAGTGTTTTTTCATGCCAACAGAGAGCAGGTGAACTACTTGAGACGAGTTCTGATTTCATTTCAAATGGTTTCAGGCATAAAAATCAACCTCAGAAAGTGCGAGATCATTCCAATGGGCGAGGTGGAGAACATTGAGGCTTTCGCACAGGTGTTGAATTGCAAGGTTGGGACACTACCTACTAGCTATTTGGGTTTACCACTTAGGTGCATCTAATAAAGACAAAATTAGCTTGGAATCATTAATCGAGGGTTGAAAAGAGGCTAGCTGGTTGGCAAGAGAGGTACTTATCCAGGGGAAAGATGCTTATTAAGAGTTCTTTTTCAAACATTCCCACTTACTTGATGTTTCTATTACAAGCTCCAACTAGCTTTATTAGAAAGTTAGATAAGCTTTAAAGGAATTTTCTTTCCGATGGTCCAAAAGGGGAAAAGAAGTTCCACTTACTTAATTGGCATAATGTCACCATAACGAAGTGTTGGGGAGGACATGGTGTCAAAGACTTGAGTGTCTTTAAAAAGGCTTTACTAGGAAGTGGTTATGGCAATTTGTGGTTGGGAGATATACTTTCTGGAGGGAGGTGATAGAGGAGAAGTTTGGAGTTCTAGAAGGGGGTGGTGGACTAAAAACATTTTTGTACCCTACGGATGCAGTATGTGGAGGAACTTCCTAAAAAGAAGGGACGAGTTTAATGAAGACACTTCTTTTAAAATGGGTGATGGGAGTAGGGTGAATTTTTGGGGTCATAGGTGGTGTGCAGAAAATATCTCGAGAATCACAGTCCCTAATATATATAACATCTCTTGTCAAAAGAAGATGTTAGTTCATCGATTATGGAGTATACAAGGAGTTCTTTAGGATTTGAGGTTTAGGAGAAATCTACAAGACTGAGAGGTTGAAGAATTCAAAATTTGACTGGATTGCTTCACAAACAAAAAGTTTTTTCGGATACTGATGATGTACGGAGATGGGGGTCCAGAGGAAGTGGTGTTTCCTCAGTGAGATCTTTTTATGAGAAACTCCTACCTAGGCAGGATTTTTCTTTTCCACCCAATTTGATTTGGATCCCCATGATGCCTTGAAACTTTGTTTCTTCTCTTGGTTAGCTGTGACGGGGCTAATTTTGACAGCAGAAAACTTGAGGAAAAGGAAGATCAATTGTGTCAGTTGGCGTTTCATGTGTAAATAATCTGGAGAAGACGCAAATCACTTTTCATTACATTGTAGGTTAGCATCTTCTTTGTGGTGGGAAATCATGAGATGGTTTGGAATTAAGTGGGTGATGCCGAGCACTGTGAAAGACGCACCGGTTAGCTGGGCCTTTAGAAAACGGAAAAAAAGAAGCAGAGAATGGAATATTGCTCCCTTGGTACTCATGTGGACCATATGGAGTGAGGAATAGGAGAGCTTTTGAGGGTGTAGAAAAAGATTTTGCTTTTTTTGAGAAATAGTCTCTTTGCTCTCATTTCTTTTTGGTGCACCCATGAAGTTCCTATAGGCAGAGGATCAGGTGGCTTTTGTAGAAAATAAGAAAACCAAGTTCTGCTGTGAGGCTCTTTACTTTTTGGTATTGTTTTTTTTTTTTTTTTTTTTTTTTTTGGAGATTTACTTTTTGGTATACTTCTAGTATACAGGCACTTTTGCCCTATTAATATGAATATTATTACTTGATCAAAAAACAGTAAAACTATTATCTCCATAGTGATGACATCTGGATGGAACCTTTTCTGCACTTGAAGGGAGCATCTTTGCTTAGGCTAATCAGATGTATATTATAATTCATCAAGTGTCTCATAACAGTTACCTAACTTGTAGAGTACTCTATGACAAATACTACAGTTTGGGCCTTTGGACTTATTCTTTCACCACAAAAAAGAGACACGTTCTTGACAATAAAATCACAGCATCTTCAGTTCCTTGTTAAATTTTACAACTCTGCAAAAGCCTCATTTCTGTCAAAATGAATCAGAAATCTACCCTTTCTATTTGGTTATACAAGGAATAAAGCACATTAAAGAGACGACAAACACTAAAGATAACAATTATTATCAGTCAAGCTCCTCTTCATGTATTTATCAATACGAATGCACACAAAAGGAACTCAATGTTTCAATATCAATAGTAAATCTGAAGTCACAGGAAGTACAAAGAGAATATGCAATCATGAAAGTAGCATTAGCCAATTATACAACTGAGTTCTACTATTGAAGATGTGAGTACCAAGTAGTAGTATGCCAAAAGAGAAAGGCCAGAACAAATTCTTTGCCAATCAGAGTTCGCTGATATTTTATAGAGACCAATATAATCAGCTACCACATAGAACATCTGTGGAAATGGAAATCGGAGCTGATAAAAATAAAGCAAGCATATGTTGAAACCAGAATATAGCCTGAGTAGCTTCCACCCCCTACAAATTCAGCAAAAGAAGAAAATAAAACCCTTGAGATTTAGAAGCAAAAGGACAAAAAAAGATGTCAATACACATGAACATAAAAGGAGCATCAATATAATTACCTGAATAGACCTAAAAAGTTGCTTGATAAAGACAAATCAACCAAGCCCACACAGCTACAAATGAAAAAGGGTAGAGAAAGCCAAGAGGGATAGCTAAGTCCCACAATCAACTGAACAGCAGGCAGAAATAAGCAAGAACTCACTCTAAGACGGGTACCTTCCGTGCCAAACAATAGATGAATAAAGTCAATTTTTGAAGGAAGGCATATTTGCATCTTTCAGTAATTGCAAAATAATTGAAGCCCAACATACTGAAAAGCTATTAATCAAAGCAAACCCAAAAGCAGTGTTTTAAAACAAAAAAGGGGGAAAAAATTAAATTGCAAAAGAAAAATTCAGATCGGAATACTGTTTAAACCCCAAAAACAAAGTAAACAATAGGCTGACAGCAAAATCAGCCACATTATGATAAAATGATTCCGTATAAATAAACAAAGATTATATCACTAACGAAATATACATACACACACACACTCATCTACGTACAATAAGGACCACCTTGAAATATATTAATACATTTATTCACAAAATGAGTAGCCAATGATACTTAAGATTAAGGTCAGCTCTATCAGCTTTTTATTTGTTGCATAATTGTCTCCAAGATGCTTGTAGTGAGAAATCATAATGATTTTTTAGAAAGAAAATAAATCACTTATAGTGAGAAATCATAATCCTAAACGTGCATAATCTTATAAGGTAAATAACTTTATTAATGATGGGGAAGTATACAGGTCGCATACCAAAATATAGAGAACCTACACCAAAATTTGGTTCTCTACAATAGAAATCCATTCTTTTATACGCATAAGGACCTCTTGGGTACACTAGAAGGAAACTAGGAACAAAAAATTACTTTGCAATATTACAAAATTGGTTTTTCCCTTTAATGCCTTTCAATTTTCTCTTCTCATATGACCATATGATGGCTAGTAGAGTAACATCCCCAAGCCCTTTGACTTCTCCTCCCCCTCCTACATGCCCCAGTTGTGCAACGCCTCCTTCATTGTGTCCGGTATCACCCATAGTGTACCAAACAAACTAAGAACTACTGACCACAAACGTGTAGCCACTTGATAATGCAACAGCAGATGATGTACAACTCACCTAAACATTTACACATGAAGCACTAATTGACATGCGTAAAATTTTCCGCTTTCTTAGGTTCTCGTTTGTCAATATCACTCCCCTTCTTTCCAACCATGTGAACAAGCACACCTTCATAGTGCCCTGAAAATCAAAATAGAGTAATGAGGGAAAGTAGTTTACCCTAAGACTTAAAAATGAAGCGTTCCTATTCTCTCGCCAATTCCATACGTCGCGTGATGTGAGTGGTGCATGGTTCCTATGCAGTAGCTCAATCAACACAACAATAACAACATACCCAATATAATCCCACAAATGGGTCTGGAGAGAGTGGTTATACATAGCCTTGCTCCTGCCTTGTGAAGGTAGAGAAGTTGTTTCTGAAAGACCTTCGACTAATACAGTAGTTGAATCATTTTATAAACTTCTCCTAGTTACCATCCTGTAGGTTCATTCCAAATGTTAAATCCCAATGAACTTCTCCCAAACACGAACCACGAATATGTTGAACTACGAGTTCTCTCTGAGAAGAGGCTCTATATAAGGGAAAGCCTCCCCAAACTAGTTCTCGTCACACCACTTGTGTCCTCAAAATCTGCTTCTTGCCTAACATTGAAGAAACTATATCACATGAACCCTTCTCATCCCTTTATAATACACCTCTATAAGACACATCCAAAAGAGAATGTAACGTTTCTGGTCCTCCAGCCGCCTATGAATTCATTCTTTAGTGCTCTTCTCTATTCAAAACCTCCAAATCTACTTGCCTAATAAAGCATTGTTGGAAACCCTTAAATCTTTCGCTCCAAACCAACACAATTTCTTCGGAGTCATTACAACATTCAAATTAACTAGATGATACCTCCTTGTTGCATATGTCACATCCCATAGGAAGTTTCGACCAATTCTATCCAACCTGTCAGTATAGTCAAGGCTTGGAGTAACGACGTGTCATAGATGGGTATGCTAGGAAAGGTACTTTTCATCAGTACTCCCTCTATTGGACGATACTTCCTTTTTTTTCAAGGGCCTATTGGAAATAGTCACTCCACCTTCATAGGGTAGGAGTAAGGTTGCATACACACCACCCTTCTCAAACTCCATATGTGGGATTATACTAGCTATGTTGTTGTAGTTGTACTTGCACCTCTTTTCCAAGTTTGCTAGCCATCTCTCAACCCTCTCAATCACTGCATTCCACACCAGTAGATCTTTGTGTGAAGCAGCCAGAGGATGACAAGGTAGGAAGTGGTTAATGCACCAATCCCACAATTTAGAACCCATGCAACACCTTCAATATGTCCACCTCACCTACTGGTATGATCTCACATTTTCTAAGGTTGATCTTGAGGCTTGACACAACCTGAAACCAGATGAGAATCTGCCTCAAATATGACAATGGAGAAACAGTTGCGTCACAAAACACATATCATTAGCAAATAAGAAATGTGTGGCTGCCATAATGCTATGTCCCCTATAGAAGCATTAAAGCTCCTTAAGAGACCTCCTGCAACCTCTTTGTCTATCATTTTGCTCAATACTTTCATCGCAAAAATAGATAGCACGGAAGATAGTGGATCCCCCATCTCAAGCTCTCCTTATATTCTGATAAGATTTCTACTTCTCTCTTCCATACAACCCTAACGAGTCTACTGGAGAACATCCCACATCATTTGTCTTTTCCTCCGTCTTTTAAAGCATAGTTGAACAACACCTTCTTAATGATGCATAACATCATTCGTTCAATTTGTTATTGATTAACAATGTACTGATGGTATTTCAATTTTCAACTAACTACATGTCACTATTTTCTATCCCTAACAAGGTCCTGAAACATGTGATAAGATCAGAGGAAATTTCTTGCAGGAGGATAACAATGAGGAGCACAAATTTCACCTTATAAAGTGGCCAAAATTAGAAGGACCATCAGAGGAGGAGCGAGACTCTGCCTGAGTGGAGATTCAAAAAATCACAGTAGTAAAAGATCTCCTGGAATTTAACTTGGACTCCCTTTAGGTGCTTTGAACAACTCCTAGGCCAGTTATGTGGAATTGGTAATTGGACAAATTGAAAAGAGAACAGAAGGAAGGAAAAATAAATACTTGTTGGAACGAGGGAAAAGTAATACTGTCAATAGCACATTGTCAAGCACACTAGCCTTCGTCCTTCAATTGGCTTGATTACAACTTGGAAATTAAACAAAGAATCACGCAGTACGCTGTGTTATATTTGTTTGTGATGCCAGCCTAAAGTAAGTCGTTGAAACAAGCTACTTAAAGAGGTCACTCAGCAAGATAGAACAGTAGGAATGTGCAATAGGGAAATATCAATGTCACACATCTTATTTTCACATGTAAAGCTAATCTTTAGCAAACCCTACCCCAAACAATATGAGCATTACAAGGACTTAAATTTGGCTCTAGATAGAATCAGGACTACACACACCACAAAGAAATCTGAGTTGATACCAGTTGAATTGGTTATAACCTTCCAGATATAGAGTGAATAATAAGTTGCTTACCACGCTTAATGTTTGCACTCCAATTAACTATATTATAACTTCTATAAAAGCTTAAATTAGAACGAAACCCAGATCTTTCACTATTTCATATTTAATGATAATTATTATTTAATGAAGACAAAAGAATATCTTGATCTCGAAGGGCTTAAGATAGGAGGACTCATCATCCAACACGCTATTCATCCAGGAAATAGAAGCATTGAGTAGAATGATAGGTAACGTATTGGCAGGTGGTTACTTGAGGGGTTTTCTATAGCCATCTAGAGGCAATTAAAGTGAGGGTTTCAGTCTCGTACTTATTGGCACATTTCATTTTCTGTGACAAGTTTCCATATGGTTCTAGATGGTGTCAGGTCTCAAAAAGTGTGATGTTGTTCCCGTCTTCTAGAGGATTATGTGAATACTATTAAGAATTGCACAAGTGTTTATTTCGAACTAATTATCTTGGATTGCCCTTAGTGCTTCTGTTATAGACCAAGTAATGTGGATCTTGAGGGTTGAAAGAGTTAGAGAAAAAAGCAAGGGAAAAAGACGTACTTCTTTTTGAAACAGGTAACGTCTTGTATTCAGGTCAGCACTTATGTAGTACTGAGAAACCACACTTACAGGAGTGAATTAGATACTGAGTATGCCAAAAATAAATCAAACCTAAATGGTACCTAAGACTTCTAGGATTGATTTTGTAAGACTTCTAGGATTGATTTTGTATCACCGGAGTACAATTTAGTACACCAAAAGCAAAACAACAAATAAAATTTAGCTTAATCTATTGTACTGAATTGCTTCTATCCTCAAAACATCCATCATTTCTTTCTTTCCAAATTGTCCACCATATACATAAAGGAATGATCCTCCATCTCTTTATTCCATGCTCCATCTCTCTCCCAGTTAAAAAGGGTGTCAACAATCCTCCTTGGCATTACGCAAATGCCCCTGAGATTGATGAAAATCTTCCATAGTTAATCAGTGATGTTGCAGTGCAGGAACAAATAATTTATTGTCTCAGCTTCCTTTTCACATAAGAAACATCTTGAGAAAAGTTCTATCATCCTCTTAATCAAATTCTCATGAGTCAGGACAACAACTTTAGCTAAAAGCCAAGTAAAACATGTAACTTCATAAGGGATCTTGATCTTCCAGTTATGTTTCCACGGCCAAATGGTATTCTGTGGTTCTCTCTGATTCAACTATAGTCTGAACTGACTTTATAAAGTCCTTTAGGGTGTCCATTCCACAACAAAAAATCTACACCTTCTTGCAACTCTTGAAAGATCTCCAGTTGTCCGAATAATTTAACCACTCTTGGGATTTCCAAACATTTCATCCCTCTTCTAAATCTCAAACATCTTTCAGCTACTGTGTTGTGCTGATATTGGGCCAGGTCAAATAAATCTGGCAACAAATCTTGCAGTGGCCGTATCCCTATCCATTTGTTTTTCCAGAAACTAGTCTTGGCTCCATTGTGCACTCTAACGTTTGAGTGTTTTTTTTAAGGAAGGGCCAGGAGGCCCTAATTGATCTCCACAGACTAACTCCATATGAAGTTGTAACATCTTTTGGTACTAAGCCCCATATTTACTTTTTATGACACTGCTCCATAGGTTTTGAGGCTCTTGTGCATATCTCCATAGCCACTTGATCTTCACAGCTTTGCACTGATGTTCTAGATTCCTAATGCCAAGCCCACACTGTTTCTTATTCCTTATAATGTCCTTCCATTTGACAAGATGAAAGGCTCTTTTCTCCTTGTTCCCTTTCTATAGAACTTACTCATCTTGTCCAGTCTCTGAATAACACCTGAAGAGATAGGGAAGGTGATAGCATGTAGGTTGGTAGTGCATCTAAGACCGCATTTTTCAGGGTTAGTCTCCCCCTAAGATAAATACTGAGACTTCCACCTGGACAATTTTTTCTCACACTTCTCCAGGACTAAAACCCAGATCCCTTTGGACTTCGACTTTGCTCCTAGAGGCATACCCAAGTAGATAGTGGGAAGACTACCCACTTTACCTTCTAATATTATGGCTGGCTGCTCCATGTTAGGCACTTGGTTAATGGGGTAAATGTGACTCTTTCTCCAATTAATGTGAAGACCTGCGAAATGGGTTCAAACAGGGTTAGAATCACTCTCAAATACTTCAGCTACTCTTCTTCTGCATTACAAAAAATTAAGGTGTCATCTATATAGTGAAGGTGGTTTATCTCCATACTCTAGTTGTTTTTTGCCACATCAAAACCTTGAATCCACCCATTGTTGTTGGCCACTTTAATCATGTTATTGACCTTCCATAGCCAAAATGAAAAGAAATGGGGTAGGGGATCACCTTGTCTGATCCCCTGTGAGCATCAAAGAAGCCTTCAGGCCCTCCATTAATAAGAATGGAGAACTTCATAGTAAGATATGCAGAACTTCAGCCAGTTAATCCATTCAATACCAAAGCCCATTTACCTTAGACCTGATAGGATAAACCTCTAATTGACATGATCATCGGCTTTCTAAATATCAAATTTGCAAAGTATCCCAGGTTTTCCTTATATGATTCTTAAATCAACTGCCTCTTTAGCTATCAACCTTGCACTCATAATCTGTCTACCTCTGATGAAAGCCATCAGTAGAGAGTCTACTAAGGAATCCACCACTCTTTTCAACCTTCCTGGTAGTACCTTTGAGATCATTTTAGAGAAACTCCCTACAAGGCTTATTTGTAAGTCCTTCGGTTCCTTTGCACCTTTCTTCTTTGGGATCAATACTATGAAAGTAGCATTGGAACTTTTTTCAAACATTTCCCGAGCATGGAAGTTGTGGAAATCCTCCATAATATCATACTTCAAAACCTCACAGCACTTTAAATAGAATTCCATTGTGTACCCATCAGGTCCCGAAGCTTTGTCTACTGCACACAACTTGAGGCGGTTATACACTTCCTAGTCATCAAAGTTCTCATGCATAGCTACTTTCTTTGCTTCTGAAATATGAAAAATATTGAAAAAAATATCATTGAATTGTTTTGTATTTACATTATTATATTGAGATCCTATTTGTAGACACTATAATCCAATCCTTTTTCAAGTAGGACATTACATTACAATCTTTTTCCAATTAGGATTCTATATGCTATTCCTTCTCTTACTCATACTTTGACACTCCCCACAAGCTGGTGCATACAAGTCATATATACCTAACTTGTTATAACTATAATTAATATGAGGCTAGTGATGCATGTGGTGAAGGTATCTGAAAAAAAACTGATAAGGACTGTTCGGTACATCTGGTCACCCCACTTGAAAAGGAACAAACTGAAAAAAGTTGTTGGAAAAGTACACATCGCTGGAAAATTGATCTATTGTTGGAAAATTATCGAAATCTGGAATAAAATATATGGGTCATCTCGACCTCTTGGTAGTGTTGGTTTTTTTTTACACAACACTAACAAAAAACTGAAACTACGCAAATCAGATCTGAGGAGTCACCAAAAAAAAACACGGAACTATGCAAATCAGATTTGAGGAGTCACCAAAAAGACGCACAGAACTACGCAAATCAGATCTGAGGACTCAGCAGAAAGGCGCACACAGCTATGCAACTCAGATATGAGAAAGTAGTCCAGAAAGATGCACAGTGCTACGCAGCTTAGATATGAGAAAGATGTCACTAAAAAGATGCACTGTGCTACGCAAATTAGATATGAGAAGCCATTGAAAAAAAGCATAGTAGCCAAACTCTTGCTAACATGATCATTGGCCAGACGGGCAGCATATATAGGTTATAGCCGCCCGCGAGCAGCGGAAGGTCTTTCATTCTCTACTAAGATCATAGAGGCTCTGATACCATGTGAGAAATATTGGAAAAAGTAATATTGAATTATTGTGTATTGATATTATAACATTGAACTTTTTATAGACACTACAGTCCAATCATTTTCCAAGTAGGACACTACATTACAATCTTTTTTCAAGTAGAACAACTCAGCTATGAGAAAGTAGTCACCGGAAAGATGCACAGTGCTATACAAATTAGATATGAGAAGCCACTGGAAAAAAGCACGGTGGCCCAACTTTTGCTAACATGATCATTCGCTCTTTCATTCTCTACCAAGATCGTGGAGCCTCTGATAGCATATGAGAAATATTAGAAAAAGCATTATTCAATTGTTGTATATTTATATTATTACATTGAAACCCTATTTATAAACACTATAGTTCACTTCTTTTCCAAGTAGGACACTACATATAATCTTTTTCCAAGTAGGAATCTATATACTATTCCTTTTCCTACTCATATTCCAACAATAAATATTTCCTATTTGTCTCCACTCTTCTTCCTCAGTGTAGCTTTCGATAGAACTTGACTATCTCATTTTTTTTTCTTGCAGGCTCTGCTATAGTTTCCCCTTGCACATCAAGTGGTCTATGTGATTGTGTCTCTTTGAGCACTAGTAATTTGGAAAAAAAGTTAAGTATTTTTGTCACCCTCAACCACAATGCCCTTGATTCTATCTCCAAGCACACTCCTCATTTTTTAGAACTTCTTCAAGCTCCAAGAAAGTATCAGCCTTTTAGATGATTCCTCTTCTGTCAGAGGCCTTGTTTCCAGAATGGACTCTAGTTCTGCCATTTGATTGAGTAAATGCTAGTGTCAAATTCCCTAGTTCGCTCTTACTCCACTCTTTGAGCTTTTCTTTGAGTGCTTTGAGTTTAGAGGCTCAGATGAAATCAGGCCTCCCAGTAAACTTAAATGAACTCCACCAAACTCTAACCTTGCCCACAAAGCATTCAGAGGTCAGCCACCAATTTGGAAACTTGAAGTAGAATTTTGACATTTCCCAGCTACCATACTGTAGTGCAATTGGCACGTGGTCAGATGTCAGCCTCTGCAAAGGGATTTGCTTGATATTTCTAAAGCACTCATCCCATTTAGAGAACATAATCCTATCTATTCTTGCAGCAGCTTCTTGGTTGTCATCTATGTACCGTGTAAAAAAGCACCTTCAAGATGCATGTCAACCATCTCCATATCCTCTATGAAATCTGAATATTCCAGCATTGTTGAGGATCCCTGTTGCAATTTTTTTTTAAACTTGAAACCTAAAAACTTTGAAGTCACTGCAGATTGCTCAAGGGCCCTCCATGAAAACTCTCACAGCCCCTAATTCACCCCAAACTCATCTCCTTTCTACTTTGTCATGTGGTGCATAAGCACCTGTTATATGGCATGAGAATTCCTGTAGAAGGGCTTGAGAGCTGCAAGTTAAAGAGTAAGCACCAATCTGTAGTACTTCACCCTTCCAGACTCTGCAATCCCACAACAAAATTATCCCACCTCTAGTGCCACTGGCTTCCAGGGTCGCAAATCTTGTCCAGCTTCATCCCCCATCTGTTTGAAATGGTCTTGACAATCTCCTTTCAGTTTTGTTTCTTGCAGGCAAACAATATTTGCTTTCCAATCCAGCAACTGGTTTTTTACTATCATTTTCTACTCTATGTTGTTCATCCCCCTCACATTCCATGAGACCAACTTGAGCCTCATCGGTTAGTCTGGATTTCCCCCTCCCCTTTGCTCTGTTTCCACTGCTTTTGAACTTGATATCGAAAGTGATTAAGTATTTCAATTAAAGCATACACTTAGATCTGGTTTTCCTTTTGTCCACCTTTGTTTCCATTCCTCTAGCTTGTCAGCCTCCATCAATTTGCATAACCTGTTCTAGAGTTCCCTTTTCAAGTCCTTTGAAGTCTATCCGAACAACTTGCTAAGCTTCATAAGGTTCTGCTGCACCAATATAGTGGTCTCCCTTTCCTTTTCTAACAGTGCTTCTTTATGTTCAGACTGTAGCAGCATCACATCTTCAATTTCCCAGACATTGACCGATGAATTGCCCTTTGTAAGCTGTTATTGAATTTGCTAGTTCCCCCCTCCATCGACGACACTTGCAAAGCTCCTTCATTTTCTGGTATCAGATCACCAACGACTACTATCGAAGTTTTTTGCATGTTGACTTAGAGCTCCTTGAGAGTTCTGTGGGTTTCTAGATGATTTCTGAAGATGAGGCATGTTCTATTAAACAGAAGTCCCGCTTTACTGAGGTAGGCTTCTTCAAAATATCATTAAAAATAATTGGTCTTGACCGGGCCCAGTACATCTAGTGGAACCCTGGCCTGGATCAAATTTCTCCACTAAAGCCTCACTTGACCCCCACCAAATTCCTAAAATTCAAATTGCCCAACCCCACGTGACTTTGAGATCTCCAGTCAATCTGTCAACAGACCAGCAGAGCCTATAACTTCATAGCTTCCAGATAACCACTGGGTAAAGTTATGTACCAGTCCTCTGTCTCCTTCCTCTTCTCTGGCCAGAAAACTCTCCAGCGACTTCTCAACTCTAGGTTTTCTCTCCACCCAGATGGGCATGAAGAAATTCATGCCTTCTATCGACATTTTCACTTCACTTTGGATATTCCGACCGTCTCCTTCAATTTGAGCCCACTTTAGGTGGTTCTTCAATTCTCTCTCTTCTTCTGTTGATCTCCATCTACCACAGATGTTTCCTATTTGTATGAAAAATGTCACGCGACCAAATATGCAAGAGGCAGCCTATCGCTCTGATCCATGTTGACTTAATCTTCTGCTCATCTGATATACACCCTGCAATAAGATTCCACCATTCCAGCTTTAATGTAGATTTTTTCCAGGTCCAAACCCCTTGCAGGATCTGTTCAACCATGTTCCTATTGGGAAACTCGAAAAAGAACATGTTCCTTAGCATCTCGTAAATGTTGATCCAAAAGCTTTCTTCCATGTTGACGAAGCCCACTTCCTAACATCAGAGAGGGTTGGTATCTCAAAACCAATGATGCATCTTCCCGGCACATCTCTGTCAACAGGTGTACTATGCTTGGTTTCATCAACAGAAATGGTTTCCACCTTTTCTGTAATTATATGGATGTCATTTACTATCTCCAAATACCTTGATAGTACAGATAATTAGTGTCAGATTTTCAGGAGAGCTTTTAAAAGCAATGAAGGGGAATCTTTGATGAAGTTTCCAATCATAACAGCAATGTCCCTCCACCCCGCATTGAAAGCTTCTGGCAGGATTATGACCTGTCCATCCCTTTAAGAGATAAGATATTCATGTACCTTCCATGAGCACTATAATTCCTTGTTCCAAAGTACTCTGCCATCTGGTCCTTTGTCCTCCATCTTCTCACAAGATTCTTGTTGTCAGTCGATGCTTCTTTGAGAATAAAGCATATCCACTCCATCACCTTTTTGTTGAGAGTTATTCTTCTCAATTATTACTACTTCTTTCCTCCCAATCAAACCATACTTCCTCTCCGGACTTCCACCTAGTGATGTCACAAGACTTGAAACCAGCTATAAAATAAATCTCGGTTCCCCAATTCTAAATGAAAGCTTGAAAAGATGAAGAAAAAGAGCTACCGCAGAAGGAGAAAGTTGTATAAACAATCAGGGAGTTGGTGGTTCATAGGCAACCCACCGGAAAGAAAGGTTCTCTCTCCTAAAAAGTAGGAGAGAGTTTTTGGGGAATTGTGCCTGAGAGAATGTTGAACTTTTGTTGGTTTTTGATAGTTTTATCTAAAAGAAGAACTTATAGAAAGGGGACAAGGAAGTATTTATTAAGAGTACTCTGTCAAATATCTTAAGTATTTTACGTCATTGTTTCAATATTTCTGGAAAAGGGAAAGGGTATTCTCAATGGAATTTTAACCAATGGTGATAGGACATTCCAATTAGTAATCTGGAGGACAGCACATGTCCAAGAGAATTGGGGTTGTCGTGGGGTGAAAAATCTTTAAGTTTTCAACACCACCTTATCAGGGAAGTGATTATGGAGATTTTGGGAATTGAGAATGTACTCTATGGAAGGAGGTAACGGGAAAGTGTGTAGTTGAGAGGCAATGGTAAAAATATCACTTCCTTTTGGGTGCACGACTTTGGAGGAATATCATGAGAGAGAGAAGATTTCATAAACTTCAGGTAATAGGATGAAAGTAGAATCACCTTTTGTTCACAGGTGGCGTGGACAAGAAAGTTATAACTCGCAATCATGAATATTTGTAGTATCTCAGACCACTTAAAGTATCTTATACCAGAAACAAATTGTAGTACAACAAATCATAGGTATGGAAATGGCTGAGTTCTCATGCCTGATTGAAATGCTCTACAAGGAGAGTACATCTCATGTCAGTCGGGACTAACGGAGGTGGAGGTGGGACGAGCTGGATTATTTTAAATGAAGTTATAATATCATAAGTTTTTGTTGCGGGAAGCGAGATTGAGATGGTTCGGGCATGTGATGGGGAGGGGCTTGAATGCTCCTGTGCGCAGGTGTGAGAGATTGGCACTGAGCAGTTTCAAGTGAGGTAGAGGTAGACCGAAGAAATATTGGAGGGAGGTGATTAGGCATGATATGGAGCAGTTATAGCTTATCGAGGACATGATCCTATATAGAAAGGTATGGAGGGCACGAATTAGGGCGAAAGGTTAAGTAGGAAGGAGTGAGT
Source organism: Withania somnifera (assembly GCA_039654485.1). Classification (NCBI taxonomy): domain Eukaryota; kingdom Viridiplantae; phylum Streptophyta; class Magnoliopsida; order Solanales; family Solanaceae; genus Withania; species Withania somnifera. Next base: position 14,339,753 of record JBDJHY010000116.1, on the reverse strand, counting down.
TCTCGGGAGTAGGGGGCGTGCTTTGTTTGTTTTCGTGTTGGGAAGGAGTGTTTTCGTGCGATACTTGTAATGTCTTATTCTTGGAGTTCTATGGTTGTTTGTTGTTTAGGATAGCTTGATTGTGGTATTATTCTGCGGTAGTGTTGCTTTTGCTATTACTACACTATGTACTATTTATTGCTGAATTATTACTGACATTCTATTACTATGTATTGTTTATTGTTAAACTGTGGTTTTGTCGTGAGCCACGGGTCTATCAAAAACAGTCTCTCTACCTCACCCTGAGGTAGTGGTACGGTCCGCGTCCTCCCCAAACCCCACTTTGTGGGAATCTACTAGATTTGTTGTTGTTGTTGAGCGATGAATGGAGTTTTACACGCTTACAAGTTTGAATTCCAAGGGCACCAAGAAAGGTGTGCATCTAAATTGGTTGGTAGGTGAGCTATTTTTTTTAGATATGGTAGAAGAGCTATATTATCAGCTGAAAATTTGAAAAGAAGGCAGATTACATGTCAGCTGCTCTTCATACACAAACGTTCAGGAGAAAATGTGGGTCACATTCTACTACAATATACACTGGCAAATTGCTTGTAGCGTGAGGATTTGAGGTGATTCGAGATGCCAGGGACAATGCCTCGCACAATGAGGGGGGATTCGCCAGTTGAAAATTCAGATGAAGGAAGAGCAAAAGAGCTTGGAATGTTGCTCCACTAGCACTCATGTGGGTCATGTGGAAAGAAAGAAATGAGAGCTGTTGATGGGATAGAGAATAACTGCATGCATTTGAGGAATAGCCGTTTGTTCCTAGTTTCTTTTTGGTACACCCATCAGTTTCTAGTGTGTACACGAGATTTGGTTCATAAAGCACCATATTATGTCGTAGATTATCACTTTGGTATACCGCTCATCTATGGAAGATTTCCCATTATAAATCTAAAAATTACCTTATCAAAAGAATTATACATAAAACTTTCAAGTTACTAATGCACAGAAAAGTTTCCTAACTTTTTTGCTCAACTTGTGAAAAGATTAGTAGCATGCAATCAGGTGGACTTATAATTGACTTGAACTAACCAATATGTTCCAGAACCGATACAAAATGTTCATAACGGGAATCCTGCAGCCGAGCCAAGCGAAATCTGTTGCCATTGATTTCAAATAAAGTAACACCAGCAGCTAATACTTGCAGAACCAAGAGATAAATTACTACGGGGGACCTCCATGACTTGAGTCTGCAAAAGCATTTATGACAATGTACTTAATACAACCCTATCCAGAATGTTGCATGAACATTACAAAAGGAAAAACGAGTTTAAAACACTAGAGCAGAAATAGAAGGATGGGTGGAAGAAAGTATGAAATCTCACTTTATCAATCCAATAAGTTTCGTCCACCAGGCATCAGCTAACTCCCGTTCCGCACCCAAAATAGCACATAAAATAAGAAAACCCACTTCCAGAAGAATAGTGAGAATTGAAAATAGAAAAACAAACCACAACAGAGCTCTCCCTTTGAAATGGAATCCTGCAGAAAAGAAAAGCCCATATGCGAGTTATAAGATATGCATAAAAGCTTCTTAGTGTTTATTTGATGTATTCAAATAACAAATGTCATGGAAATACTAGGTTTACTCATCAGACACTTCTGTACCATAATCGAATTGATTCATCCTTCAAAGGGGATCAGATGCTTGTACAGAAAGTGAAGCATAAAGACTAATCTAAACTTAGTAAAAATACACCGAGTAATAGCCCAAAAACTAGAGATAGACATGTATCCTTGATCAATGCTAAAATTAGGAAAAGTGAATCTACAAAAAGCATCTTTACCTCTTTTTGGTGCAATGAACCGCAAAAGAAGAGAAGACACCAAATTGACAAGAGAAATCAAACTCCAATTCAGTAAACCAGCTGCATGGAAACCGAAAAAATAAGGTTAGTTCGGGCATAGAAGAACCTCTTCGAGTAGCTATAGAAGAATGCCCATGAAAGGGACTTGTGTTAAACCACAATTACAAATATTGACAGTTTCTAAGCTGTGCATTGGACTTTTCTCTATATTGTGTCAGGTTTATCATTATGGAATTGAAGACAATAATGAGGTAATTTATAAAAGAGAAATTTTAGGGAAAAGTAGAGAGTTAGAATTGGGAGGACGGAGGACCAGTAGTTCTCCATTACTAGAATAATCAGTGAAGAAGCTCGCCTGCTGTATAACTGTTTTTTATGGGCATCGCCAACTTTTGTCATGACATAATTTGCTTATTAATTGAAAAAGCAGAAATCGAAAAGAACCCAACTATGCTTGAGCTACATTTAACAAGCCTCTCTTTCAAACCATTTATTGTAATTAACCATAGTTGACAATCCCCTTGCGCAATCTCCCTTTCTTTTATCTTGATCCTTGGTGGTGAAAATCAGATGCACAATTTCTCCATGTATTCACAAGTTTTAACACCATTATATCTAATGACCTTGTTCCCATCCAAACTTCGTTTACATTTGTACTAACTTCAATCACGGAAAACACAACCATTAATTGACATCATTACCCAATGTTCCTAGTTCCTTCTTTTTTTTTTTTTTGATAACTATGGTGTACCAGATAACTCTGTCCACCAAGGCTAGAACTAATAAGAAGAATCACCTACTGTTTTTTGTCTCTATTGAGATTTGAACCTCAAACCTTAGGCCTCACGGTTCTTTAACCACCTCATTGACCACTAGGCCACACCCTTGAGTGTCAATTCTTCCTTATTCTTGTATTATGTCATTTTTAGACTGTTTTTGTCTTGAGTTGAAGGTATTTCGGAAATAGTCTATCTACCTCACCTCTGAGGTAGTGGTACGGATTGCATACACTCTACCCTCTCCCCTCTCCAGACCCCACTTTGTAGGAATATACTAGGCATGTTGTTGTTTTTGTTGTTTTATACCGAAAGAAAAATAGCACAGTAAAGTGTCAAGCATAGAATGAGATACTACAGCAGCAACACTTCTGCCCAATTCCAAACTAGCTGTAGTGGGAACACGAATCCCACTAGTCATTTCACTCCATTTGGACCAGTTTCGTTCGAATATTCAATATGGTTTTCAATCGATTCCAATATTCAATAATTTGGGATTCTCAACCACTTGAGGAGCTCTACATTTTATATTTGACAATACATATTTAACAAACAAAAGAGTTCTTTTAGCAGGTAGAAACCATGAATCTAATGTAGTACACCATCATGAGTAAATCACAATCCCAACTAGGTGGTTTCTCTTATTTTATTTTTTGCTAAACCTACATAGATCTTTTGAGGATTGAGACAACATCCTAATTTAGGTCTACCTCATCCAACAGCTCCAATAATCATCGCCATGCACCTACAAACTGATGAACTTCGAAGTCTATATTGGACATTGAGCAAATAGTCTCAAGAACCCTTCTTTCATTCTATTCACTGTATGCTACTTGCACTTCGGTCACATGTGATCATCTTTTATCCTGTCTAATTTGTCCAATTTTACATCAAAATTCACAAGCATAGAACGAAATACTTGAGATATTTTTAGGTTTCAAGATGTAGAAAGAATTGGATGAAGCGAATACAGAGAAAATAGACAAATGCAAGTCTTTCCACAATAACCAAACTACTTACGCATAGAAACCAACATCACCAACAGAAAATAAATAAGTTCAGAACCTTAAATTCCAAATTCTTTTTCCTCCTTTTCCCTAATCAAGGTTAGCCTGAGGACACTTCTTGATTGAAGACCAAGATCTCTCTGAGGACACTTTGATTGAAGACCAAGATCTCTTAAGGTATCAACCACAATTTTTTATTACACAATGACGAAAACCCATTTTTCTTGGTTACAGAGAAAACCAACCAGTACTGTGACAAGAGTTATCCCCTAAATTATAAATCTAGAGAGCATATACCTTAAGAGAATCAAAAGACACTACTATATGGATAAGAAAGAAATATTCCCTAGTCCCTGGAAAAGTTCCACCCATGAAACAGAATCATTTCTGGCAAAGTTCTAGAGGAAAAAACGCATGTGCGAACCTATGGCTACAACAACAGACAGAAAACATGATTCTTCTCTAACAAGATTTTAGGCACACATTCTGCATTAGGTATCATTGAGACAGGCGAGAGAGACATAGAGAAACAAAAAAAATAGAAAAAGAGTCTGTTCTTTCTTTCTTTTTGATAAGTAATGATATTTTGATAAATGGTATAACAGCAGTAAGACAGTGCACTAAATGTTACAAAATGTGTAAGGCCCCAGTACTATTTAACATGGAATGTACATCATTTACGAAACAGATTTTCTCATTATGCTACTCATTTTATAAATAATGCACTAAAACATTCCAAATGTAAGGGGGAATTCCGATAACTTGGACGTGCACTTTATCCATCTTTTTTTTTGGGTGCAAATTAGTCTCTTCCAAAAGATTGAGACTTTTGCTCCAAACCTCAATCTTTTGGAAGAGACTAAATTCAAACAATGGAATAAAGTTTGCATCCAACTTGTTTTTGGTAGCTAGACTAAATCCAAGCTATATCAAACAAACTCTAGAAATTCCAAAATAGAAAGGTAACTCCTTGCTCAAGTTCTAAAGAACTATTTGAAGCTCCCCATGGTTTACAAAAACGATAAGGGGGTAATTTTTTCATGCTAGATATCATGAACTAAAAGTGCAAGACTGATGGTAAACTCAGACTCAGATAGAATAAGATTGTGTGCACTGAGAACCATATACATTGGAATACATATACACATATAAAATTAAGTGGGGGGCTGTATTTGCAATTCTTTTAGCTACTCCAGATATTTACAAGCCACCACCACAGACAAAACTTGATTGAAGGACCCTGACATAGACATCAGGCAGTCATTGTATTTGCACCATACCACTGTGGAAGCCTAAAACTTTTAAAGATCAAAATACCAAGAGATACTGTTGAAATTTGCATTTAGTTACTGCAATAATTTTTAGCTAATAAGTTATTTAGGTTTAGGAAGATTTGAATTTAAATATAAACGTCCTCTCAATGCTCTAATGCCCACAGCGGATTGTTAGGTTGTTGAAATATTTTAGAGTATTTGAATTTTAATTTATGCATATCTTTGTTAAAGTTTGGCTATTTAAAGCCCCTCAATGCTTAATAAAATTATTAAAAGTCATTTCAATCCCTTGAGAGCCACTTACCCCTTTTTTGCTGCCCCTTTTTCAAACAAAAACCAACAGTATTATCAAGAGCTTCATTGATCTTACTGGATCTGTGAAATTCTTCCAAAAGCAATACCAACAATTTTTAACCCGCCAGGGCTATTTTCAACCGGTGCTTTGCACAGGCTATTTTCAACAATACCTTTTTAAAATTAATTTGAAAAATGGCAAGCAACAGTCTCTCTTTGAATACCCCAAAAATCTTCACTGATGAAAACTATCAAATTTGGTCAGTGAAAATGAAATTCTATTTTAAAGACAATGCAATCAATGCTTTATATGATTTTGTGATGGAAGAAAACTTCTTACAATAATATTTAGCAAATGCTACAATTATCCAGATGAAAGCACTTTCAAAAGAGCTTCAAACAAGAAAAAACTATTGAAGGTGTTTTTAAGCTCAAATTTGGGGGAAAAAAAGATAGAGAGAAAGATTAGTATCAAAAAAATGTGCAAGTGCAAAAGCAGAAATCGTTTTTTAAATTGCAGTAACTAAAGCAAAGGAGGAGTGTTGAAATTTGCATTTAGTTACTGCAGTAAATTTTAGCTAATAAGTTATTTAGGTTTAGGAAGATTTGAATTTAAATGTTTGTTAGCTTGTTGAGATATTTTAGATTATTTGAAATTTAATTTATGCATATATTTTTAAAAGTTTGGCTATTTAAACCCTCTTAATGCTTAATAAAATTATTGAAAGTCATTTCAATCCATTGAGAGTCATTTTAACCCCCTTTTTTGTTGTTTCTTTTTCAAACAAAAACCAACAGATACTTATTCCATCTTGGTTGCAACCACGGGATATTATAGAAAATACCAATGTATTTATACACTGCATAAATGTACTATTAATAGGCTTTAAACATTTAAGTTGACTAAAATTTCCACAGTATTGAATCTACGACCTAACGTCGGTTAACTTCTATACGATTTAAAGCACTTGAGGGTATACAAATATTCCTGATAAGGCACTTACTATGATTGCTAGATATATTATTTGTGATTCATCAAACTATCTAGTGGCTAAACAAAGTGCAACTCATAAATAGTTTTCACACATTAAAATTCATGAAATAGCTATAGTAGCCTCAATTTCTTATGGAGTTGCAAGAGAAGGTTCTAAATGATCATGTTGAGTTCTTAGAGTAGTAGAATTAAGAGCTTCTTACTCCTTTTTTGGCAACATATGAACTACTTACTCTCTACAAGGGTTGTGCTTGGGATACATCTAGTGTGATTAATATGCCCAAAAACTTAAAATTTGAGGCCTTAAAATTCAGGCTTTACGAGAATTATAATGCTTTGGGGCGACTAATAGAGAAGGATGTTATGAAAGGTCCCACCTTTTTTATAAACAAGGAAAGCTTATGTAAATCTTATTTATACCTTTTTGAGCAATACGTGTTAATATGTTCAACATTTTTTATGACCGTGGTGTCCGGACCAACTTTCTCGTACCTCGACTAAATTCACGGCATACCTACCACTTCCCACCAACAACAGTTGTCATGTAAATCTGTCCACCAACACTAGAACAGATGGGAAGAATCACTTAGTGTTTTTTGTCACTGCTGAGATTTGAACCTGAGACCTTAGACCTCATAATTCTTTAACCCATTTCATAAGTGTTGTTAATATATTATACATTTAATGGCTTCTTTTATAAGAAGGCAAACTGTGGGGCAACAGAAGATTTGCTCCTTTTGTGGTCTATAGGCAATCTGTTTCAGGTATGGAAATAGTCTCTTTGCAGAAAGCACAGATAAGGCTCCTAACAATATGCCCCATTCTTCCACCTACCTCTTCCCCACTAAACCTCTTAGGGGTCGTCCAGTAGCTAGTAAAGTAGTACTTTGTATGTATAAGTTATACAATGTTTGGTAGGTAGATAAGAAATAAGTTATTCGTGTATAAAATAATACAATGTTTGGTAGGTGGATAAGAAATAAATTATTCATGAAATTAATACGACATTTGATAGGTGGATAGGAAACCCGAATAAGTAATACATGTATAAGGTATGAGAAAATTGATATATTATTTTATACGGGGCAGAAGATAGAATAAATAATTCATGAATAACTCATACATGAATAAAAAATTGAAATGACCATATTAGTCTCATTAACTGGATCAAAGATAATACCCGCATAACTAAATACATACATAACTAATACATGTATAACTAATACTTGCATAACTAATACTCACATAATTAATACTTGCATAACTAATACCCATATTATTAATATTTGCATAATACTAACCAGCTATCAAGTTAACTTATTGCAAAAGCTATACACTATACACAGTAGCTCTGATACTGCTCGAGTAATTTAACCTTCCAAACCGCAAAAAGACAGAAAGTTGTACACAGTATGCTCTAATGCTGCTGGACTAATTTAAACTTGCAAATTCCAAACAGACAGACAGCGGCAAACTTGAATTTGGCAAGCCTAAGGTAACAGTAGTTGAGATACTATTCTAGATTTGTAAGTAGTAGATAAGATCAGAATCTGCCAAAGTCAACATCTTCCAAAACTACTATTGATTGGGGACTACATACAAATTAAATGATGAAATAACTCGTCTGGAAACCAAAGATAATTTTACGAATGTGAAGTATAAATGAATGTTGGGTCATAAATACTTGGTAAAGATAAAAAAATTTACCTGATAACAGCAAAAATGGCAGCACAAAACCACGATTAAAACTTCCCATTATCAGCTCCTTTTTATTCTCAATTAATCCACATTTATTTACCTATCCCTCAGAGCCTCAATCAAGAAAAGGCGAAGAACTAAAGCGTCGGATCAAAAGATTAACAAAATATGATTAGAGCAGAACCCCATCAACATTGGGGTTCTATCCTCAATAATAAAGTATAATTATATATAAAGATGTATGTACGTATGTGTAGAGAGTCCCATTGGATAGCTTTCATACTACGAAATTGACCAATGGGTTCTTCCAGTTTTTGAGACTTCCGGGCTGGGTTGATGAAAAGGATTTGCAACAACAAAATATATAAATGAAAAACAAAAAAAAAAATATTCACTATTTCAGATTTTTATAAAAATATGACCCAATAAAAAATTAATTCAATTTTTATCAAGAGCCTAATAAGTTTAGTTTTTATATTTTCTTTTTAAAGTTAAATAAAATTATATTTAATTATATAAATGTATACTTATGTATATATAATATTTAAATAATATATCTATATGTGTAAGTGTATATAAAATGAAGAGAACGAAGAAAATCACATAAAAAAAGTTATTTTGTATATACAATTATATACAATATAGTATAAAAAAAGTTATTTTACATTTATTGTCAAATCCTAATTGGTTATGAAAATGCAAAGTAAGTTGTGGTTCAATTTTTATTTTTTTATTTTTTTGCAATGTATATTTGCTATTGGTCATTTTATGAAATTTTTTCAATAAAAATTAATAATACTAACAATAATAAGTAATAAATTTCTCTTTTGTTTAAAACATAAATATGAGTATTTTGATTTGTTTATGAAAGATTTGGTTTTACTTCTGTATCTGTGATTTCTTAGGAAAGTAATTTTGTAAGAAAATCAGAAATACGTATACTCGTCAATTTTAATGTTTCGGTTTAGAAAGTATATTTCAAGCACAATTTTAAATGGAGATTTGGCTTTACGGCTTTTTTATAAATTTATTTTTAGTTTTATGTATTTATTTTTTTTACAAAAGATGAAAGTGAAGATTGATGCACAAATCATATACATAACAAGAATTTTTAAATATGTTGAATCCATAAACGAAAGAGATGGGGAGATTGATGATGACACGGCATATCGTATTAGAGTAAGATAGATGAAGTAAGGCTCACATCTAGTGTCGAAGCCATCTTTTAACGAGGGAAACCCCCTACGGGAGAAGATTATACTATTTATACATGGTTAAAATTATTTTTTATGTTTATATAGTAGATGATAAACCACTTTCAACTAGTTCGTGTATTTAGTTTTTCATTTTGAACCTCCTTACTGAAAGCTTTGACTATGCCACTTCTCACATCTATGGTGGTGTGCAATAAAAACGTGCCGCAAACGCTTTAAGATAAATTTATAGAGTGCTAGTCATAATGATATTTTTGTATAGGTCGGAGTGTTAGTCAATCATGGACACTTATATTTAAAGATAAATATAGCGGAGATGAGAACTGAAACTAGCTAGTACTAAATGTTGATTTTTAGGAACTTTGTTCCTTAAGTTCGTCTATATGATAAAATAAAGAGCATACAAATTTATCAATTAAAATACTTAGCTTCCAACAAACAACACAATATTGTATAATACATCTGAATTAAGTGAACCAAATTCAGCTACCGAAATTAATGCCATTGTGTCAGGTGAAACAAGTTCAGCTATTGAAACAAAGTGCAACTGCGTTAATGAATCAGGCCAGCTAATGAAATAAAGTGTAACTGTGTTAGGTGAACCGGGTTCAACTACTGAAATGGAGTGTAAGATGAAACGATAGAGAACGGAATAATATATCATAGAAGACCTCCTTACTCAAGGAAGTAAAACTAACGACCTACAGTGTATAGGATTTTCAATAACTTACACCAATTTTAAAGAGCGATTACTTATTACAACTCTATGATCAAAAGGACTAACTCTAATACATCGACTCAATAGTTAACTATAACTGCTTCAATACTCTACAAAAAGTCAAACCTACTTCTTAATACAAACTCTTCAAAAAGACAAGTCTTTTTTATTACAAGCCTCACAAACTCTTCAAGAAAACAACTCTTCTTGTTGTTACAAGCTTCACAAACTTCATAACTATAATAGGAACATTACAACTCTATAACACACTTATTATTGACTCAACAAAGACTAATAACTCTAGCTTTTAGCTATCTAAACATAAAAAAAAATAACTCATCAATTTACTCCAATTGATGAACTTAATAAAGACTAATAACTTTAGCATTTAACTAACCAAACTTCAATATTTAATGATATAGATTCGAACATAAACAATGAATCATGTTCCAGCGTCACTGTAACGAAGTCCTGCAATTTTACTTCAATGGTTGTTGCTCTCAAAATGATGAACTTCATGAATATGCAATAAGTGAGGCTCTTAATGATCTCCATGCCCTGCATATACCGGAGATATTTCATATCCAAAAATATCACGGATTTAAACCTTCACTTGAATAGAACTTAGACTTTTAAAAAGAAATTTGTGACTTCTTTCCTTATAAGGAGAATGCATGCTATAAGAAAATTTTGACTCCTCTTTGGACTATATTTTCTCTTCATTTCTTTCCTTCTTTATATCTTTATTTCTGTATTGATTTCTTTTCTTTTTGCTCAAACCTCTCAAATCTGTACATGTTATCTGCATTCACGTATGTAGGGACCTAATATACCTGATGGAGTATACAAAGACAACTAGTAGTAAACTATATTCAAACTATATACAAACAATGCTTTATAGATTAATTTGTCAATCATCAAAACTACATGCATGTTCTTCTATTTTTCAATAATTTTTTCCTTTTTTATGATGACAAATAATGCATCACTTGTCCCTGGCCTACATCACATAAAAATTTCTTTTTGGCATCATTAAAAACCTAAACCAAAGAAGTCAATCAACATATGATGAGTACAACATCGTTTTAGCTTATTTTCACCCGGACAACACTATTCAGTACACGCCTACTAAAAGTAAGGTAAGCTAATATGAGGATATTAGTCATCTTACACATACATAATCAAGATATTCATAAAAAAACACAATAAAGCAGGCATGTACCACTTTAAGCCCTCAAGGACCCAAATCAAAAACATATAATATCACGAGTATAAAATAAAACACAACCACCACAAAAGGATTGAAAATAAAGAAACTAGAGGACATAAACTGGGTGGAAAATTATTAAAGGTAGGGATGTGATAGATTGTTTTTCCATACCAATGTGCACTGTGCACCTTCTGCTTCTTTAGCATAATTTTTTTAAAAAAAAAATATAATATTTCATTCAGCAGTCATGAGGCCTACCTTCAACTGAGCATTTTTATTTGAAGGAGATTGTCTAAGCATTTGCAAGTTACATGTCAAATGATAACTGAGTGGTGAAGCCTAATTCAATTTTCTTTTTCAAAAGATGGTCTAGTTATACAAAATTTTACTCCTTTAAATTTTTTTTAATCATTTTTTCCTGATGAGTTTCAATCCCCAATTTCAAGGAAAAAGAAATATGGTTAAAGGTTTGACAAATTTTGTGCAATAATGATGCATTAAGCAACAATGAGAACACTGATAGTGGTTTCTCTTGAAAGAACTATTCTCCCGAGAGATAACTGGCATATACTTGGAATGGATAGGGTGACAATTTTGGACTTGTAAACCTAGTGCAGAAGTGTGAGGTATTTAAAATGATTGTGATACTAAAAGGATAAGATGAGGTTCCTTCTGGATATGAGATAGGGTGGCTTATAGACTAAGGTCTTCTTAGTTAGAAAAATTTGAGATCAAAGGATGCTTAATATCATCAAAAGGGGTTTTGATGATTTTTTTGGAAGATTTGAATTCTTTGGATAGACTAGATTCACCGGTGTTTAAGTTTGAAACATACTCACAAAATACATGCATTAAAATGGGATGATATATACTTGAGTATTGATGAATAAACAAGCTCCCCCTTTGTGAGTTCCTTAATGATTTTTTGATATAACTAGTAAAAGGGTAGGGATAATATCCACAGACTTTCTAGACTTAATTAAAACTGCAGCTAGGGTGTGTGCCTGTAACAGTACGAGACTGAGTTAGTGGACATTTAAAGCATGTTCAAATAAATACAAAATTTATTAATTTACTTGCTTATTATTAAGGATGTCATGATGATGCATCAATTTGCTTACTAAGGATAAGCTTCAAACATTTTTTCTCAAACGATCTCTACCCAAAGCGTTGGTGAAGATAACAACAACCTAATTGTCATATTTCGAGTCTACACCCTGGATGAGTTATAACGCTTAAAATCACAAGTGGCCCCAACAAACTCTTGGATCTGGAAACATAATAAAAATGATTTTAAACATAATCTAAAGCATTATATGACTGACAAAAGATGATAAATGATAAAAAAAAGTAGGGTAACGAACCTATAGACTGAACTGAATATCTAATTTACATGTTTAGTGTCTGAAATAGCCTCTACTAAAAGTTGAATTATAAGTTGTCGGGTCAAGCCACCAACTAACTCCAAAATACTAAAAAAACTTAAACAAGTGAATAGTCATCTAAATAAATAAAATAAGTCATATTAGTCCTCGAATTATGAAGAGGCACCAACTACTATTATTGAAGTCTGAAATGTGATTCATGATATTCACGGGCGTGAGAATAAGCATCTGATCTATATTGTGAAATAATATAACATAAATAGAACTAATTTGCATTATTAATATGTAGAAATACAACATGCAAAAGAATAGTAAATATTATGTTGAACTGAAAAGAGAATTAAATTAAATGTAATAATGTAAAACACACAGAACTTGTCTTTTATGACTCATATTTTTATAATAATAAATTAAAATATTGTACATTAATAAGTAGTAAAATAATCATGTATGAGTAAAACTAATGAGCCACTGACTGTAAAACTGTATAGCTGAACATATTAAGAGATTTTCTTAATCGACATAAAACATGTGAGCACATGGAGCCCAACATATAATCCTTGTTGGGAGGGTTCCTTATACCCGACCAAGGTACGGAACTTGACTGGTGTGGATCCATTAAACTGATCCATAACAGGCTATTTGAACCTACAATGGATAATGTAGTTCTAGGATTGGAGTTATTTAGAACCTGAATTCGCTCGATACTAGATACTACCTAAAAAAAGGATATTGTTGCTCATGACATGTTGAAATTTTGTCACGATCATCAATGGCATACTTGATACCATATCAAATCATGAAAACTGACATAAACTAGTAAAATAATATTTTATTTAAATTTCTAGAATTAAACTAGTCATGCTTAATTTCATATGAGTATGTGATCAAAAGATCAAACTATAATCGTATCTGCTAAAATAGCTTGTAAATTATAATTTCATGTACAATTTGCTTATAATACTATAATAACTGAAAAGAGCATTGAATTATGTATAAACTGATGATATTCCAATTATGAATTTTAGGCTATGAGAAAATATGAGTAATTCTTTAAAACGATTCAAATGCATAATTATAACATGAAAAAAATTTGTATCATATGACATTTATGGGTAAAAATGCAGGATCATAAAATCAAGAATTTATAACTAAAATTTATAAATTTTGGGTGTGAAGATGAAAGAAAACCTCACTGAGTACCCGCATACCTAAATTAAAAGTTTTTCAGGCTAAAACTTGATGAAAAGCTTAAACTTGAACACGAGGAAGATGAACCCTAGATTTAGCCTAAGAGAGTATGTTCTAAAACCTTGGTAGTTTAAATGTATATTGATTATTTTACCAAACCCTAAAGGAACCCAAATAACGTAATTTAGGTATTAAGTAGGCTGGAAATCGACCAAATTTCCCATGATAAAATTGGTTGGAAACTATCAAATGCTTTCCACGAATCACCTCACGAGTAGTGCTTTCCACTCATGATTCATGAAGTGGACTCATGGGATAGAAATTAAAACCACTGTAGTATTTGTACCATCCAATAGTACGACTTGTATAATGGGTTCCACAACTCGTACATGATTTGTGGTTCCTAAGGAAATTTGATCGGATTTCAGGTGGGTTTTTACGAGAAGGTATCACCACTCGTATAACATGTTGCATGGATCATGCTACGAGTCATAATACAAGAAAGTACTTGGATAATCTGCTGAATACTTTCCATAATTGTACAATATAACTCGTGATTCAATAGTCGTGTCTTTAGTCATTGGGATTGGAACTTCATTGACTGGGCTCCTTAGTATCTCAAGTCCTTACATGACTCATAAAAATGAAATCATAAGTAGTCTAGCTCGTGAACTAATGGACCTGCAACACTAGGTCTAATTTATTAGCTATGCTTGGTTCGAGGTTTGGGACATGTATGGGGGTTACACTAGTCCTCTCTACTGTATGACTTCTTAGTAATTAACTCTTTTTTTTTGCATTACCCTAGAGGTGGTTGTGACGAATATCAATGTGTTTGACTCTTTTGTGATGAACCTGGTTTGTGTCTATACGTACTTCACTTATGTTATCACAATGGGTATTCTAATGACCCTTCAAGTCATTTTTATATTTTTTGAATTTTTTTTATAGCTTAATATCTTTCCCTTAGTGGTCTTAAGTCATTTATGACT
>JBDJHY010000116.1:14291359-14304628 GCA_039654485.1 Withania somnifera | reverse complement strand
TTTTCCTATGTGCCTAATGTTTTATTTTAGGGGTTTGATATAGCTTGTGAGTTTCTTGATATTCCTATTCGTGTTTTTACTCCTGTTGGTAAGTCTGTGTTAGTAGAAAAGGTGTATGGGTCTTGACGTCCTGTTCGGTGACTTTTGTAGGTATCCATACTTTTGTTGATTTAGTTAGTCTGGGGATGAATGATTTTAATGTTATCTTGGGTATGACTTGGATGTCTCCAAACTTTGCTATTTTGAATTGCAATTCTAAGACCGTGAGTGTAAACAAGACAATAATGGTCCTGTTGGTGTGGGAGGAACGTTATATTTCTGCCCTGGTCTGGATCGTCTCCTTGCTTCGTAAGATAGTGGAGAAAGGTTGTTAAGCTTTGTTGGCCCACCTCAAGGATGAAAATTCTAAGGTGTGGGCAATTGATTCTGTTCCAGTAGTGTGTGAGTTATTTGAAGGTATTTCCTGCCGATTTTCTTCATATGCTTCCAGATCGTGACATCGACTTCTGTTGATTTTGAACCTGGTACTCGTCCTATTTTTATACCTCCGTATCTTATTGTTGTGACAGAGTTATGGGAATTGAAGGCCCAACTGCAGAAGCTATTGAGTAAAATTTTCACTCGTCCAAGTACTTCTCCTTAGGGAGCCTCAGTCTTTTTTGTAAAAAAAAAAAAGGATAGTATCCTTTGCATGTGTATAAACTATCGCTAACTGAATCAGGTGATGATTAAGAACAAGTATACCTTACCTTGCATTGATGACTTGTTTGACCAGATACAGGATGCTTGCGTCTTTTCAAAAATTAATTTAAGATAAGGATATCATCAGTTAAAGATTAGGGCGGAACCTTACTGGTTTTTCCTTGTAAGATTTTTAATGATGCAACTAAAATGCGTATTGTTAGAGATGTGTACTCTTTTTCCTTCACTAGATTTTTTTCACTGAGTTTTTTGTAGTATGTTTATAACGAGAAATACTGTCTATCAAATAGACATTCAGCGGGGAGTGTTATAAATATATTTAATGTATTATAGTGAATGCCTAATTTGTTTTCTTGAGAAAAGTTAAAAACCCTAATTTTGGGAGCAAGTTAGTTTTCCCCTATAAAAAAAGTTATTTTCCTTCATTGTAATTCATCCTCAAGTGACCCCTAAAAAGAAATAAGAAGCTCTCTCCTCTCTTTTAAAAAACTCTAATTAACAAAAGCAACTGCTGAAAATTAGTAAAAGCCTATTTAAATTTGCTTATTTTAAATGTTTTAAGTTAAGATAGCTTTTAATCACTTTTGAAGTATTTAAATAAATATGAAAAATTCTTAAACACTTAATTTTAAGGTAAAAAAATTAAAATATATTAAAAGCCAAAAGCTAAAATTCATAACTTTAGCTTTTAATGTATATGCCATGTTTAGTAAACAAATACATACAAGCTCTAAATTCTAGAAGCTTTACCAAATAAAATAAAGCTCTAGATTCTAGAAGCTTTACCAAATAAAATAAGTATTTATGGGTAGAGTAATTGTATATTTGTATAGATTATTTTTTTTTCCCTTTCAAATATAGGTAAATTGATTCAGAAATTACTTACTTCTATAAGAGGCTACGAAGCACACAATTCATGGACGACCTGTGTGCTTGCAGCCAAAGATTTTTTTAAAAAATGTATGGGGCCCACCTCGGCTAGAAAAATTGGTATTTACTTCGTTTTAATTTATGTATGTTACTTTAAATTATAATAATTAATAATTTAAAATTTTAATTATACGTTAAATTTGAATAAATTTTTTTATAAATCACAATAATTAATAATTTAAAATATTTAAAAAATATATAAAAATTTTGGTTTTACTCTCAAATTTTATCAGTGCCACATAAATTAGAACAAAGAGTAATATATAATATTTAAAAAATACATAAAAAGTATTATAAATTACAATAATTAACAACTTAACATATTTAAAAATCATATAAAATTTTGATAAACTCTCTAAATTTCATCAGTACTACATAAATTGAAAAAAAAAAAAAGAAAAGGACATATTATTTGAAAGCGACATAAAATTTCTATTGTAAATCATAATAATTAATAATTTTAAAAAAATATAAAAAATATAATTAAGTTTTAATATCATATAAATGCGCGAGAAAAAAAATAATTTGAATAGTAGAATAATTGTGCATAAACTTTCCTTCTTGACATTTCAAATTAACTTAAGACATGTAAGATCCTTGAAACCTTAAAAAGTTCTATTTTATCTTTAGTATCTTCGAAGTTATCCTTGTACAATATAGTATTAATGGTTAATAGGTATTAAGTAATACGATATTCACCCTTATGGGTTGGTGTGGACAAGTAATCATCGTAAATGGAATTATCGAGCTAAAGTGAGATTTGTCATATTAAATTTAATTCATTACATCGGATCGAATTTTAAAAATATTGTATTTGATATTTACTTTCTCAATTAATAATTACTAAATTATTAAAATTGAATGTCGTAAATATCACCCCCACTTATTGGGTTAGGTTATTAATTGTTATCAGAAAAAGTGAATATTCTAATGCTAATAATTAATTTAAAGTAGACATATATTTATAAATTAAGCTTTCATATTTCACCTATTGTTTTTAATATATGTTCGTCTATCTATTGAGAAAGTAACTTATCCATTGCTAAAATATTTAATAAAAATAAAGGCATACTAAATGTGTTTATTAATTTAGTTTTAAATTGCATTTATATTTTTTTTAACTTTGAATATGCATAAATAGGTACTTAAACTTATATAGAATTGAATAAGTAGATACACACGCCTTACATTGCATTCTACGGGACAATTTGCATCCTATGTCGTGTTATACGTGTATTATGATGCGTAAGATGTAATTTGAGTCCAATTTAAATGGTACACTTATATATTATGCCAAAAATAAATGACTCATTATATTATTAATGTATTTGTATTTATAACAACAACAATAACATATTCAGTACAATATCATAAGTGAGTGTTCGAGAGTTAATGTGTACATAGCCTTAGCCGAGGAAATAAAATCTCCTTTCATCTTATAAAATAAATTTAAGAAAATGACTTTTTCAGATCTTTTATTATAAAAATAAATTTTTTTATGTGTAAAACGTGAAAATATTTTATCAAAAAGTCATAAATAAAAAAAAGTTTGTAAAGGATTCAATAAGTTCTCGTGTCTTAGCCCATATCTTGTGAAGGCAAAGTAGTTATATTGAGGCGATACCAATTGAATTTGTATTTAATAAAAAGCATAATACATAAATAAATCTTTAGCTTGACCTTGAATTGCATTTATGCCCTCCAAATTTGGTGTACACAATCAGAATAAGTAGATACAACCATTACACGTGGCATCCTATGTGACAATTTCGCATTCTATGTAGCGTCCTACATTCATTATGTTACGTAGAACGCGTATATCTACTTATTCAACTTATAGAAGTTTAAGGGGCTATTTGTACACATTTTTGGCTATTTGTACACATTTTTGGCAAAGTTAAAAGGTTACGGTTTTCTATTATTCCTCACAAATAACTCTAAATAGATGGCTAACCTTGTCAATCCTTGAAATGGAATAATTTGTTGAATGGTTTATGACACATTTAAGGGTCCTTAGGAGATTCTTCCGCAGGATTTTCTCTCCCTCACAAGTGTACCAACTTTTTTATCCTTCCATTTTCTTTATGAATCAATCATTTGTAACCTCTCTTAACCAGCCTCTAATGGCTGCTTCTCTTTCCTTTCTCCTAAACTTAACGTTAATATTATTGCTCCAAATGCAAAGAGCTGGATGGCCTTTTGGAGCCGGTTTTCTTCTCTTCCTCTCCTTGGCCTCCTGTCTCTCTTGCTTTCCCATCGAACCTCCTTGACCATCAACGCCACTGACATTCACATTCTCCTTAACGTTCTACCAGACGTGTCAGATGGACAGGTTGGGCCAAACTTTTCTGTCTTCCGCGAGGCCCCTGCTTTCCGCAATGGGGAGTCTTGTGGAAATTTGGCCACGGACTGGATACACGTGGCAATGACACTTGATGCTAATTACTTGAGAGGTACTATGGCTGCTGTGTTATCAATACTTCAGCACTCAACATGCCCTGAACATGTTACCTTTCATTTCCTATTGGTAAGACAAGAACCTGAGGTATTCTCAAGCATCAAGACCTCATTTCCCTACCTCAGCTTTAAGGTGTACCTGTTTGATGTCCACAGGGTCTGTGGCCTAATTTCCAAGTCTATACGTCAAGCATTAGACCAACCCTTGAATTACGCGAGAATTTATTTGGCTAATTTGATTCCCAATGAAGTGAAACGCGTAATTTACCTTGACTCTGACCTTGTCACGGTTGATGACATTGCGAAATTATGGAAGGTTGATTTAGGTGACAAGATTTTGGCTGCACCAGAATATTGTCAGGCAAATTTCACCACTTACTTCACTGAAGAGTTCTGGTCCGATCCATGTTTGCCAAGAACATTTGAGGGGCGAAGACCGTGCTATTTTAACACAGGCGTGATGGTAATGGATGTGGATAAATGGAGACATGGAAATTATACAAAGAAAATTGAGGATTGGATGGTTATGCAGAAGCAAAAAAGGATATATCAGTTGGGCTCTTTGCCTCCATTCTTGCTTGTTTTGGCAGGCAATATAATGCCAATTGATCATAGATGGAACCAACATGGATTAGGAGGTGATAATGTCGAAGGTAAATGCAGGGACTTGCATCATGGACCTATTAGCCTTCTCAACTGGAGTGGCAAAGGCAAGCCATGGTTAAGATTGGATTCAAGAAAACCATGTACTGTTGATAATCTATGGGCTCCCTATGATCTTTATCGTTCCTCTAAACATTCATTTGATGAGTAACGTGTCACAAAGGCGTATCAACGCTAAAATATATGCACACATATGAGGTTTAAGTGAAGCATGTTTTGCATTAGGAAGAAAATCAAGCATCAGATAAGACAAAAAAAAAATAAAGAAATGAAAAAACAAAAAAAGAAACAAAATTTGTCAAAAGTAAAAAAAGTTCAAATAAATGGACACTTCTAGTCTGTTTTCTGTTAGCTTCTCGCACATGATCATTTTATGTTTCGAATATACGTTATCAAGAAAGATGGCTAGAAGCAAAGAGTCACAATGGTGTGGAGCATTGCATGACTTTTTCCCACTTGCAGTATTACATTTGATCCCTCTAATATTAATGGAGATTATCTCCACAACGGTTGTCTAAATCAGATTACTGATGGCTCTTTGATAATTACAACATCATTTACTGTTTTTCAATTTGATTACTTCATCTTACAACTAAATTAGCACAACTCGGCTGCTGAGTACCATGTTCTTTTGTTCTTTCACAATCTTCCTGGTGTTGTTATCCTCTGTTTTCATATTTGGTTGCCTCCTTTATTTCTCTCCAGTTGAGTGTTCATTGATTGGGTAAATCTATATAAAATTAGATATGACTTAAAAGCAACCACAAGACATATACTCTTTCACATTCCTAGCTAGCCTTAGAGTTTAAAGCCAATCTCAACATACATATCACTAAAGAGAAAAATACATATCAACCAAGATGTTGTTGAAATGTATAGAGAAAAATCACTAAAATTTCAACAAATACTAAATCATCAGCCCCTTATTGTAAAGGTGCAATGCATTTGGTAATACAAATTCATCAAGCTTCAAATCTTGAAATACAACTTCCGCCTCTGATGGAAAAATAAGTAGAGGACAAGTATAAGTGAGAAACAAATTATGCATAATCCAGCAAGCAAAAAGTCGATTAAGCAACACAATTAGCTAAAATTAAAAACACCAAAAGCTTTGTTTGATATAAGCAGCTAAGTTTTCTTGTCGGGTTCATTGGTGTAAGACCTACGTAAGGATTCCTTCTTACTCTTTATGAAGGCTTCAGTCTTCTCATTAATGTTGGAAGTCACATTTATAAAATGTCTCCGACTTGCTGGTGTTGTTGATGCTGGTGCTGGAGTTGGCGTAGTTTCACTTCTTTCTTGAGCTACTTCTTTGATGCTCACAGACTTCTTTGTTCCAACTATCTCCAAGTGCCTGAACTCAATTTCTATATCACCATTCATAATTTTGCTATCTTGTGGTGATTCAATGGGGACTTGATTGCTCATAGAGACCCAAATTGTGTTGCTGATGAAGTTGAAGAGACGATTGCATATGCCTGCTGATTGAGAATTCTGAATTTGGTCTCTTTTTTCCATTGCTTTTATCTTGTTGTGGTACTAGTAAGTAGTTGTACGTGAATATTAACATATATGATGAACCAAAAGGTTGAAAAGAAACTTATTCTATTCTTACTGAGCTGGGCAACATTAGCACTTTTGTTTTGTAGTGTGATTCTTTGCTCTTTCTACTCGAAAGCATTTTATCCTATCCTCTACGTTTACCATTAAGTGTTGCATTTGATGTGATGGAAAATATTTTTTTTTAGTGATAAGTAAAATTACCACTTCAAACTATACCTGAAATGTTAGCGATACATAAAATTTTTTATTATCTCCTATTTTTTTTCTTTTATTTTTATTTTTATGTTTTTATTGTGTTGATGTGACACCATTGTCCAAGTAAATGAGGTGTGCGTTAACATGATATTTTTTTAATTAATTAAAAATAAAAAATATGAACTTAATAAAAGAGAAAAATAAACTAAAAAATTTAGTGGGGAGGAAAATAAATATTTTACCAGAACAGAAATAAAATTACTTAATAAATATATACTTGGTACATATGTCTTGATGATACATATTGACACATGAGCAAACAACCACTATATTCCACCCTTATGTCATATTATCATTGGCTTCTTTTCCTTATGATAGGGCGCTGCGATACTAAAGTCAAAAGGTTAATGTACTTTCAGTAGCATAATTTATCTTCCAAACCTGCAAAAGCTAAATACGTCTTTATGTTTCTTTGTAAGAAGATTTCATTTGTTAAAAATAATTCTAAATGAATATTTTTTTATAAAATATTAAAAGATTAAGTAGTTTTTTTTTGAGAATTCCTAACATGAAATTATTATTGCACCTTAAAATAGATAAGAAAGATAGATTACAGTTTAATGAAAATTCAAGAAGAGGACCTTCGGTTAGGCCAAAAAATCTAATATAGATTTTTTGAAAAGCCAGTAGACACGATAAAATCCTTTTTTGAAGAAGATGGTTCAGGACATTATTTTTGATATGGGGTATATTAAAAATGTCATTTTACTTGTCAATCGACACATCCTTATTGTGCTCTATTTGCAGGATCCTTCCAATCATGTACCTCACGATATTGACTTTAGACCGTCTATTTTTTCTATTTGATCATCTAAGTGATGTTCCCATAGTCATCAAGTAAAAGAAATTCGAGAGATGACTAAAAGTAGTGAAGAATAATGCAAAATTTGATTAGCCTCCCATGATATTATTGTCTATTTCATTTCGGTACCCAAACGACTCCTATTGGTAAACAACAAATTGTACATTTCTTAGTTGTTTTTTCAAGTGGCAATTCAGGTGGTATAGAAGATTCAAACTAATAATATATATATATATATAAAGAGATTCAACAAATTATATACGAAGAAAGGTTAAATATACCAATGTATTATTAGAAGTAGTTTAAATATGTCTTTATTCTTTCGCTTCGAATTTTTTTTTTTGTTATATTTTTATCTCTAGATATACTAGAGTACAATTAAAGATAATTTAAACATACCCCTGGTTATATTCCCAATACACTTTGAATTTAATTATACCCCTCCCATTATACTTCTATGTTGATTTACTCTTATCTTTCATACCCACCCATTTAAATCGTTTCCATTTCCTCCGCCTGAAGTTCTTTCTTGTCATCTTTTATTTCTTTTCCTTTCTTTTTGTTATTGATCCACTTATCATGAATCTAAACTCTTCAAAATCTTTGTTCCACTTATTTTTGAATAATTTTCATTGACATTAATGATTTATTCATCACATATAGGAATTTTTTTATATTTATATATGATAAATTTCCTTAGCTTATTATTTCAAGTATAGTTTTTAAGACCTGATACTAGACCAAAAGATGATCGCAGAGAGAAAATAATTTTTTAATATATTGAAACTCCAAATATTATCTATAAAGAATTTTATCTATTGTGAGGCCAAGAAAAGATTTCGATGATACTTGTATAGATTGTAAATATGTGTATTATTTTTGTACGAATCAAGAGAGTGAGTTGAAGATGGGTTAAATGAGTGAGCTTGTAAAGTGAATCGCGCAAATATTTACATTTGGTGATTAGTTATTTTTATTTTGAATCTCATCATGTGTCTGTTGGTAAAAAATAAGGGTAAATCACCTTTATGAAAAAGCGAGGGTAGTTAAATCAATATAAAAATATAATTAAGATACATTTTGGACCGAATATATAACAGGAGAGGTATATTTGGACCAAAAGTATATTAGGAGGGGTATATTTTGACTGAGAGTATGACGTGATATACTTAAATTATTTCTAATACTACAGGGGCATATTTGAATCCGAAGTATAATAAGAAAGATAGATTTGGATAAAAAATATAATGACTGATATATTTATACCATTTTTAATAGTATAGGAATATATTTATCTCTTCCGAATTATATATACATAAATATTGTGTTGAAGTTTGAAAATTTACTAGTATTTCAAACTCTATGAATGACTCATATACCAAGCATTATACTTCGAGAATCGACGATTTCAAGATGTTTGCAGGTTATCAACCTCAAAAATTTCAACAATATGATGGTAAAGGGAATTTAAAGCAACATATTGCACACTTTCTTGAAATTTGTAACAATGTTGAAACCTATGGGGATTATAAGGAAATCCAAAGCAACATATTTTACACTGTGATAATAACGCTTCACATAAATCTTTGTCACACCCCGAGTATACACCCTAGAGAGGATTTGGTACTTGAACCACAAGTATCTCGAATCTAACCCTTATCCTGGCATGAGATATAAACACGGACTGAAAAGTAATGTGAAAGTTCATACATAGGCTAAAATTTTATAACATAAATAAATAATATAATAATTCTTTGATTGAGAAATAAATTATTTGAAGTTTGAGTACAACCGTTGACTGTCTATGAAATCTCTACTAATATTGATAAGTTACTGGAACAAGCCCCCAAGCTAACTCTAAACAACTGAAAATAACTAAACAAACTGAATTCTATGAAGAAGTTGCCCTTAGAGAATAATGGCTTACCAATAGCTGACTGGAACCTGCTAGAGATGAAGATCTATAATGACCACAGACTGAAGGATGGTGCCTAAACCTACATCATAAAATGCTACAACGCAAGGTAAAATAAAGTATAGATCAACACTATGGTATGAACTGAGTATGTGAGATATGCAATAACCTTAAAAGCACAACTAAATATACATAAATAGAGGCATGCTAAAAATTTGAGTACGAGAGTATTTAAATATGTATGATGCGACTTTCAACATCTATTACTGAGTCGTGAACTAGAACATGTATGGAATATAAAATGAAGAAATCATATTAAACATGTAAAAGTTAATAGTATGAGATAATAAATTACATACATAAAAACTAATATCAGAGTACTATTTTTTTTAAGTAAAACAAGTAAAGTCGTACAGAAATCATGCTGAACTGAAGGAGTAAACTAAACTGAATGCATCATAATAGATCATGAAAATTATAATTTTATGATTCACATTTAACTTAAGTATACTTGAAAACTAGATATCATAATAATAATGAAACTAGTCATATTTATTCTAAAGTTAGTGAGTCACGCGACGTGCTTAATCATACCATAAAATTAAAAGCTGAACATTATGAAAATTTCTCGTAACAACTCTCACATGCGAGCAACATAAAGTCTAACAATTATCCTCATTGAGAGGGCTCCGTATATATTGCCAAAGATATAGAAATGGTTGGAGTGGATCAATTACATGAATATAAAGCCAATTATGGGCTATATATTTAATCCCTAGATAAAAGAACAGTCTGAGAAAACTATTCATGTATTGGATAACATATTACAAAAAAGCGTGATTAATTTTAGTAGTCATTGGGACCAGTTCTTTCCACTAGTGGAGTTCACCTACAAAAATAATTATCACTCCAATATCCAAATGGCTATGTTTAAATTTTTATATGGTAGAAGTATAGATATCTGATTCGATGGTTCAATGATTTTGAGGTTTGATAATTGGACATAGATATTTTACGACATTCCATAGAGAAAATTAAGGTGATTCAGAGTAGGTTGATGCAATCTAGAGTAGGTAAAAAGGTTATATGATAGGAGAGTTCTTGATTTGAAGTTTATGAAGGGAGATCATGTATTACTTAAAGTGTCATTCATGATGGCTGTGATGAGATTTGCTAAAAATAAAAAGCTTATCCATAGATTCATTGGACCATTTAAGTCATTGGGATGCATTAGTGAGGTGGGTTATGAGTTAGTATTTCCATCTAATCTGTCAATTGTTCATCCAGTTTTTTATGTTGTGAAAGTATATCCCTTGATGATTTGCATGATATTAAGTTGGATTATGTAATTTTTTACCCTTCTTTGATGTTTAAGGAAGAACTCATGGATATTATAGATAGACATGTTCAGAAGTAGAGCACTAAAAAATACCTCCTATGAAGTTTCAGTAGAAATATTATCTGATTGAGAAAGTTACTTGGGTGATTGAGTAGAACATGCATAGTAGATATCACTAGGTTTTTGATACTTCAAGTACCCTCTCTTTCTTTATGTTTGAGGGTGAACATATTTTTTAGTTATGGATGATGTATCCTCACAGTTTTCTCGTGAACAACTTAATTCTTGTATGATCCTTTTGAGTGGTTAAAATGGAGTTAGGGTAGTGGTTTCAGAGTATACTTTTGATTTTTTATAAGTTTTCTTGTGAAATTGGAGTGGTTCGATTGGTTTTATAAATATTCATCACTGAAAATCAAATTCTAGTAGTCATATTAGCTCTGAAAGGTGGTGTTTGTTCTAGGAAGAGCTTTCATTTTGACTTAGAGGTTTCCATTTTGAGTCTATATGATTGGCCGAGATAAGTTGTGTTATTAAGTTTCATGTTGTCCTTTTAATAGATATCTGACCAAGAAACCTCAAATTTATGTTTTGATATAGTTCCATCGAGTCTGAAATATTAAAAATAAACTATTTACATATATGATCTGTGTTCATAAGATTTCGAACAATCCCGATAGTCCTTCTAGAGTTGGATTAATTTTTTATCTGATTTATGCTCTGGAGCCAATGAAGTGAGTTCCATAATTCATGGATGGGTTCCATGAACCATAGAAAAGTCATAAAATTAACCTTGTGATGTCTGGAATCTAGAACCAAACCATGGACCACTCTACGGATCGTGGAATAGCTCTACTTTTTGTAGAGTGAACCGTTGTCATGCCCCGAACCTAATCCTAGGAGGGATTTAGTGCTTGAGACCACGAATGACCCCAAAGTTACCCTTGCATTACATTCATGTAAGGGTATTCACAGGTCGATTTAGATCGGTTATTGGTCAAAACCTAAACCAAAACCAAATAAATTTAGTCAGTTTCTAAATTTCAAAAACCAAATCAAATAAAATATCACCAGTTTGGGTTGTTTTTTATAATTTATGACTATCTAATGATAAATTGATAATAGTATTAGAAATGATAATGATGAAAAAACTTTTCTTCATGCAAGTTATAATACCGCCAACTAACCAAATATCTTTAACAAGCCTATCTTGTTTGACATTCCAAACAATAGTTTTTTACCTTGAATTTGTGAATCAAACATCAAAATAATAAGTATTGTGAGTACTACTTAATAGGATCAAAATGCAAGTGAATGTACTTTGTGAGGAAGAAACCACCAAGAAAATAATATTGCTTGCTGAAAAACTTGCAAATTACAATATAGCATGTTAAAGTGTTGGGATTGAGAGCTCCCTGAACTGCTAAAGTTAAGTTTATAATTAAAATATAATAAAATATTTATATTTTACTTATGAATAATATATAAATAATTATAAATTTATACATATAATTTTTCGGTTTAGTTTGATTACTTTTTAGTTATTTTTTTTAAAACCAAACTAAATAATATCGTTTATTAAAAATTCAAAATCAAACCAAATTAAATATCAATTTTTTAATTGATTTTGTTCCATTTGCGGTTTGATTTGATTTTTAACCAAACCTTGAACAACCCAATAGATGAACATAGACATATCAAAAGGGGAAGTTATGGAAGATAATGAGGTGACAAAAATCCAATCATTCAAGATAAATGGAATAATGTAAGATTGCTTGGCTCGAAAGGCTTATCCAAAACTTAAAACATTGTCTGGAAGCCTTTAATAATGAAAGAATGATTTTCCAGGACAAGACCCTCAATTGACCCAAGAACTAAAACAACTATCATAAAAAGAGTACGATCACCACTGACAAAGTCTCCAAAATGGGAAGGACTCACCACAACTGGAATTGTGACTGGATGCACTTAACCATGAGTTTTAGAATGATCACTTATATCTATATCATAGAAAAAAATTTAGGCAAAAAATATGCAACCAGTTTATAAAAGGTATTGAGTATGCAGGATTTCATATGCTAAGTAAAATAATTTAAAGCATGATCCTGAACGAAAGAGCTAAACTGAACATGCAACTGCATCATGAAAACTGATATGCACTGACTCACCCTTTTTATCATGAAACATAACTGAAAACTATATAAGTGCTGACGTAATAATATCTAAAGTAAAATGTAGTGAGGCATGCATAATATACTTTACTAAAAATTAAAAAGACATATGTGGAAATGGGTAGGAGTTTCTCTTAATCAATATGAACCATGTAAACTAAAAATAGAGTCTAGTAGCATATGTATGCATTGAGAAGGCAGCTCTAACTTGCCAGAGTTAGATCCATGGACTAAGGATCCTGTAGTCTTAGCCTCAGTAATTTTGGGCTTAATATCTATGGTGGCAATATAGTTTTGGGACTAAGGCGTCACCCTTTAGGTCGATTCATAGTGTTCTTGGTCCACTCGGTGATAAATAGTCGTCCCAAACCATAACTTGTATAACTCCATCATATCTTAAGTTTGACACATTTTTCCCTTGTTTCCTCATAAGTCATATAATCTCTAGCATTTCTCCATATCTTGTATTCTA
>JBDJHY010000116.1:14272210-14287772 GCA_039654485.1 Withania somnifera | reverse complement strand
TAGGAAAGGAAGGAACCTGTATATAGCTGATAAAATTGCATGACCACCTCAGCCTGCCATCCCTCCGACTTCCGTTAAAGATGAGAATGTTCAAGTTGTTTATTCTTTATCCTCTTTTATAGTTGGCTGTCTGTGACTCTGTCTATTTATCAAACAGGTTTTCCAATGACAGAGATCCATATCTTCAGTTTTGGACTACCAAATAATTACTCTTCCCTAAAAGATATTAAGGCAATGGTTCATCTCTCCTAGTATAGCTACCAAATTTCAGGAAGCATGCCTGTCATTTAGGATTTCCTTTCGCTAAAAAGTGCTTTGCCAACCTACACCTGCGCGCTAGCAATCATTTGATATTGGAATGTAGGCCGAGTAATTTAGGATGACAAAACTTTATTGACATTTTGAGAAGTATGAAGAATCGTTTATCTTAGCTCAATCTCACAATATAGTTTCAGTTCTATTGACCAGGTAATGTAGCAAGACTGGGGATTGACAGTAAGTGTAGACCAAATTTTGCTTGTTATATACTGGAGGTGCCCCAGTATTCACCAAAATACTGAGGCATTTTAAAGCCAGAACTGCATAGCTGAGGGTGAATCGATCAATAAAGATGGGATTCAGTGCAGGAAGCATGAAAACCAAATATAATTACCTAAAAGAGCAAGTATTTCTGGCCTTCAACATATGATCTTGAAGACGAACTAATGAAACGTATTTTGTTCAGAAGGTAATGTAAGTTGTATAACTTGAGAACATAGCACCAAGGAGGGGCTGTGGTATTTACGTAGGAGCTGCTAAAATGAGATTCTTTCATGACTTATTTACATGTGTAGGGATTCAATGAATTCTAGGGATTTGTCAGCCTCATTTTGCAGATTCACTTATAAACCACAAGAGAAGAAAAAAGTATAGTGGTAAGCTTCGTTTCCTGAGTCAGGCTACTTTAGTCTTCAAGAAAAATATTCGGACTCCACGCATCTACTGTCAGATATCTCTAAAGCTTACCTTGGCTGTAGACAAATAGGCATAACAGTCAACACATAATATATAGATGATGACGACCGAATTGTCTTGGGATGTTGATGATGATGAAACAAGAAAAAAGATCAAGTCAAAATGTGATGAGCTGGGAAATAAGAGCTATGTTTCTGAAGATTCACAAATTTTTCAAGTAGCCTCTGAAGAGAATGAATACTTGAGTTTCTGCCATCATTTTGAAGGAAGTGCACTGTAATTTAAATGAATCAACCAAGCAGGATTCAATTGCAAAGCAGGCAACTTATGGAGACTCACAAACTTTTTAGTCCGGGTACTTACAAAAAGTACTTCTAGTCAAGATGTTATGTCCAGTTCTTCATTTGTAAGTGAACTTGTCTTTGTATTCCATGTACATTAGGTCTTTGGTTTATAATGGTTTAGTTCGTGGGAATTCTATAGTTAGTTTCTTGAGGAAAAGGTAGATCCCTGTTAGATAATCTGTAACTGCTTCCTTAATGATTCTGAATACTGTATGCCATCTGCATGAGCTTTGATGTAAATTTAGAATTCAGATTTTAGTCATCATTTGTGCTTCTCTGGAATCTGCTATCTCCAGCACTTTCTCGGGTGGTTCTTGTCATATTCTTATCTCACTATGTGTTGGTTAACTCCAATTCTAATTACCATGTCGACAACAGGAAGATTGGGTTGAGTGGAAGTTCGAAACCAAATTTCCCCTGGCATTTGCTGAAAACACCCCTTTGTGACCAAATTTTGACGAGTATTTAAGTTTGGATGCTGAAGCTGAATCAGTCAATAGTGATGAATTCCAGATAACCAACAAAAAAAATAAAATATAATTAGATACCTAAAATGATCCCCTACTGACAAAATTCAAAGAGATGGATGTGAAAACATAAACTTAAATACAAAATTCAGCCTGTTGTTTGGCTAATATACACTCCATTTACCTAAGCTCAGTTATGTCTAAAGCCTATCACATAGATGAACAGGTATATAGCAGCCAAGCCTAATCTCTATGTTAAAAAAAAAGAAAGAAAACCTTTGAAGAAACCATAAGAAGAAAAGAAAGCAAATTCATGCTCACTCATTGTACACAGTAGGAGAAAGACCCTTCAACAACAAAGGGTGTTCAATGACTTAAAACTGGAGAATCTATGGGGATTTGCCATCAAGATCCAAACTTGGTTCTGAAGCGGTCTCTGATTTAGGCGAGTCACCAGGGGGAGGTAGTGCAAGGAACCGTCCTCTTTGAGCACGTGGTGGAAGCTGCTTTGCAGGTTTTCTGGATCCACCATTCCATGGCAGAAATACACCAGTACCACCACAAGGAGCCCTCCGAGGGTTCATAACTACTGGACGCACTGGTGCTAGCATAACCATCGGAGCTCGAACTACATCCCATTTGGGGATCACATCCATTGGCTCATAACCATTTTGTGGTCCACTTGCAGTTGCATATTGTGTTGGAATACCAGATTGCCATAAGGTCATGGCTCTAGTCAGAGGAGCAGCTTCTGAAAAGTTGTTTTCAGGCTCTGTTCTGACTTTGAAGAATGTAATAGTAACTCTTTTATTAGGAGATGAGCACATGGCATGTCTGGCCATATCAGCACTATTTCCCCTCATGACCAAAAGAGAACTGCCAATTATTAAACAAGTAGAAAACCAACCATAAGTAAGAATAGTCATCGAGGAAAAGAAAAGGGGAAAACAAGTGCTTGTATACAAGTGCATATTAATAGAAGCTGCTTAACACATTGGAATCCTTATTAGCATTGTCCTCGGGAACTTTCTAAACTTTTGTCTCTCATCTCATATAGTTTGGTAGACCGCGAGTGGTTTGTTTTAGAGAGACGATTATCAAATGGAACTTCAACAAACATTGAAGAGAAGATTTCATTTTATGGCTGAACCGCTGCCCTTCATTTCTTAAATAAGATTGTAATTACTGAGCCAATCTGAATTACAGGCAAAAGCTTCATCGGTGTAAAGCACTTACAAGAAATGTACATACCCCTCTTTTAGATAAAGCATGAGCGAGCCTTTGTAGTTCCCTTCGCTGTCACATACAAGCGTTCGCCCAAACGCCATCGTTGAGTCAGCCAGAACAAGAGTGGACACTGGTTGTTCCAAGTGAGGTGGTTTCAGGAAAGGCTGTGAATACTCTCCCTATATAAGCAGCAAGCAAGCATTTAGGCTTCATTTTTATACTGATAAAAATGTTGCAGGCCAACATAACTCTAGAACAAATGCATATACCTCATCGAAGAAGTTTATGATACAGCTGTTAGGTCTTCTACTCTCTGATATTAGATGCCACTGAATCAGGTGGTCTATGACACCTTGCAGAAGAGCTGTGATGGGCTCATTGTGACCTGAAAGTTGACATTCCCAAATTATGATAGGTATGATGAATCAGGACTGAAGATTAAAGGGGAATTGGGGATCAATGGTCAAATCTTGTAAACCACAAATAGTAACAGCAGATTGTTTTAAAACACGGTTTTTCTTACTCTTTTGACATGTGGCATCCTCTTTTACATGCCCAAAAATTGGTGCACCAAGCTGAATTAGCTCTCTTTTGCTGCCCTTCACCTGCTGATTGTACAAAATAAAGGTTTCACCTGAAACAGTCACAGATCAATCAGGAAATTATCCAAGATCTCACATTGAGAAGTAAATAGTAAATCAGATTTGACATAGTTGAAAAACTTGACAAGACTACCAAAAACAGAAATAAGTAGAAGTTTAAGTTTTGTTGATGCTTTCGGTGCTTGTATAGTTCATCAGATTATAAGAAAAAGAGAAGTTTAAGGCAGCTGCAATTAGTCATAGAGAAAAACAAATGCCCAAACCTGCTCCAGCAAAACTACAGGTGTCCTTTTACTATCTCATAACTTCGCCCCAAAAAGGAAACAACAATAACTATAAAAGTGTCACGAATCACAGGATCCACCTGAGAGTTCACCCTTTTGACCAGCAACTCGAAGTTCATTCACAATGTCATCTAGATTAGAGAGTTCATTCGGAGTGAAAACATCTTCGAATAACTTGAGACCTCTCACAACATTCACCTGCCAGTCACAAATGTAGAGAATTCTAAGATCTGCATAACATTCACATCCTACCAGAATGGATGTAAAAATAACAAGAAACTGGAGGACTTACCATATGTCCTTTGACTGGTTCCTTTGATATAAAACCCTTTGTCATCTTGATCTGGTCATGCCTCGCCTCGCAGTTCTCATGGTTTGTGCAAAATTCATCAGAATCCAAGAAATGCTCTACTTCTTGGGATCCTATAAAATGAAAGTAAGCATTTAAATATGTGTTGTCTCTACCCACAATGATGCAAGTGAAGCAAAAACTCCACTAGTTGAAGTAAAGGAGCACTATAACATGCTTGATCATATGTCTTGGCAATGACAAGAAATTTGATGGTGCATATTTGAAAGCTATTTCACATGTCCATTTGACAGTTTGGCATGACCATGTACTCGTTTTGAGTTGATACAAGTACTAACATATCTAAAGCATATTTTCAACTAATAAGAAATGTGGATAAACAAATTACTCTGTTTATGAGTCGAGTATTCTTTGTCCACACAATATTAGCATAGTTGTTAACAGCTGTGTTGTATGGACGCTTCAAAAATGTCAACAGGGTGTGAATCGGATTATTCAAAACTTGCGTATTTTTAGAGAATCCTACAAGGATACAACATCAAAAGTGAAAAGTCTACGCAACTTAGGTTAACGGGGTTAGTTCTGGCTGACTTTGGTAAATGGACAAAACTATGGCCCTTACCAAAAAAACAAGAATGTTTCTAGTTGACCACGTTCTTATTTGATGGAGATGCCACCATAAGATTAAGTCACGGTAAAAGAACGGGGCGAAATGAACTAGTCCCCACATGATGATACCAAATGAGTGCTACAGGTGGAGTCCAATTCCATTAGTTTTCACCTAACCACCATTAATAACCACAAAAAGATCGGGTATAGTCTTTTAAAGTGTACTAGTAGATAGAAAACCTGAAACTGATTAAATCATGTTTACCACTAGTATTAAAAATCTTCACACGAATAGTAAATATAACTTAACTAAAAGTAGTATAATTTCAGTACATTAAGGATTCATATTATCATGGTGTTGGGGTCAATTTTTTCACACCTAGATACCTTTCGACAACAACAAATATCATATAATTCTTCTGTACACTAAGATTAACACAAACGAGAAGAACTAAAATCTTAAGCTAACACATTATAATTTTCAAATCACTTTATTGATCACTGAGTGATCTCATTGGATGCCAGTTGTTGATGATAGTAATAAGTATATTCTTTTTTAAAAGCATATACTAGTATGATTTTTTTTATAATATTACTAGGATATTGTATAATGTAAAGTCGAAAAAGATATAAAGGGAACAGAACTTTCGGGGCATTCCACCATCTAGCATTGGGAGTTTTGGGACAAAAAAATGAAAGCAGCCTGCCCTAAGACTTGGAGAGGAAAGAGAGAGACAAGGCAGGTGGCCCACTCTAGAAACCGACCAACTAAATACAGAATACTACAACAAAGTCCCATGGCCCAAAGCCCCAAAGTATTGGACCTCACAAAATTAAAGAGTCCCCAAGGACAACTTGGTGAACGCTTCCACCAGAACCGGTTACATTTGTATTCTTCCCATTCCATTATGTGATGTTATTTTTAATTTAAAATACCAACAGCATATTATCTAACTAAATTCAGTTCTCTATAAATACATTTCTAAAAAAATTTAATTCGAACAAATTCTTCCTTTGATATACTTTTTAGTTTTAGTCATTGACCTCATATGGATGAGTGCCTTTTTGAGTTGGTTAGGCTCACACGAGGTCGGTGTCAATGAGGAATGTAGCACCCAGTGGGGTGGAAAATGTGTATTCAAGGATGTAGTCTATGATCAATAAATGGGTGAAGGAGATAGTAGAAGCTGCATAAAATTAATTAAGATACGTGCAAACTGTTTCGAGCACTATAATTATTAAGAAAAATAAATCTATATATAGGGAATACATAAGCCTACACCCTAGATAATTATAGTCACTATATGGATCTCTTTTGCATTGATCTGGTCGAATCAAATCACCTCTGATGGAAATAGCTTAGCTCACATACATTATTTAATAAAAACACTTCAGTAGCGAGCAAGAATGTATTTATAGTCATAAATCTTTTTTTTTTAATTTAAAAAATTATTTGTAGTTTCTTGAACGGTGACTAGTTATTAAACTACGGCCATTTCTTTTGACCTTTCTCTTTTGTACCTAGAGTTCAATAGTCAACTTATATAGGTATATTAGAT
Source organism: Withania somnifera (assembly GCA_039654485.1). NCBI lineage: Eukaryota > Viridiplantae > Streptophyta > Magnoliopsida > Solanales > Solanaceae > Withania > Withania somnifera. Next base: position 14,281,416 of record JBDJHY010000116.1, on the reverse strand, counting down.
CGACAAAAAAATTTATTTTCATAAATCGGAGGTAAATGAAATCTAACCAACCTAAAAGAATGAGGTTGGCAAAATCAGCCAAACTTTAGCAGACGTGCTTAAGATGAAGCCAACAAGAGACGTTCGTCAAGAAATCATACGTTTGAGACCACGTATGAATTATTTAATGAGTCAATTGTGTCTATGGTACGCACCTCGAGGCATCAACTACCTAAAAGAACCGCCTCTTTTCTTATACTATTCTTTCCTCTCAATTTATATAATATTATATTATATATAAAAAATTCAATTTTTTTATAATTTACAACAAACTTTTAGATAAATACGTAGCAATAATTATTTTCTTAAGAGGAATTCTCTTTTTTTATGTGCCCTATAAAAAAATTAAAAACATAACTTTTTCATTATAAAAAATTAGATAAATTTAAAAATATAACAAACGACTACCTAATAATTTTTTTCATACAACTTAACTCAATGTGGTTCTGAGTTCTGATTCTATGTTGCACCTAACACTACAACCCTAGGTGGTCTTTTTTTCCCACCTTGGTTTTGTCAAAACTTTTTTCCCATAAAAACATTGGGAAATCAACAGCATTTAACTAGAAATTTTCATTTCCAATTGGAAAGAGCAAATAAAGGATAAAGGGATTGACACTGGAATTGTAAGGGTGAAAAGGTCAAATTGAATATTTAGGTTTCTTAAGTGGCCGAGGAGGATGACAACTTTCACTTTGAATTTATAAATGCATCAAATGACAAATCAATTGTTTCTTTTTCATGAAAACTTTGATAACATCCTTTTTCAGTTTGTCAAAAAAAAAAAAAAAAAAACAATATACTGTCAAACTCTGAAGTTCAAAATTTGAGTTAATTTTGTGTAAAACTCTGAAGTTCAAAATTTGAAATATATTTAAAAATTATGTAGGTGAAAATATTTATATGAAATATAAATGGTTTAAAAGTTTAAATGTAACAATGATGATTTTTTTTATAAAATATAAATTCATGAATTTAATTTTATATATATATTTTTTTAAATTTATAATATTAAATTATAAAATAAAATTATTTATTTAAATATTAATTTTATCTCATAATTTTAAATTATGAAAACATTACTTAAGGATTGATGCCCTCTGACCAAGCCAACAATGTACCTTCGTTTCTCTCACCCAAAAAGCACAATCTGCACACTATAACAAAATGATCACTTTCTACCGTAGATCTCCGTTAAATCAACGGTTTATGACCAGTCTCTTCTTCTCACGCGGATCGTCACTAATATCCCTCCGATCATTACCTTCAGCTCCAGCGTACCAATGGTCAGGATTTAAGCCCCGTTCCACAATACCCGACAGTCCAGCAGCTATATATAACCATCAAATCTCAAATCCCCATCAACAAAATCTAAACAAATCAAGAAAATTTCTTCTCGTTTCAATTTCAAGATCTCAAAAAGATGTCAGGCAGAGGCAAGGGAGGAAAAGGATTGGGCAAAGGAGGAGCCAAGAGGCACAGAAAGGTGTTAAGGGACAATATTCAGGGTATCACAAAACCAGCTATTCGTAGACTAGCTCGTAGAGGTGGTGTGAAGCGTATTTCTGGATTGATTTATGAAGAGACTCGTGGTGTTCTCAAAATCTTCTTGGAGAATGTGATTCGTGATGCTGTGACTTACACAGAGCATGCTAGGAGAAAGACTGTCACTGCCATGGATGTTGTTTATGCACTCAAGAGGCAAGGAAGGACCCTTTATGGATTTGGGGGTTAGGTTTTTGTGAAATTTGGACAATGTTTGTAGGTGTCTATCCTATCTTTTAGGATTCTTTGTGTTTTTTGAGCTTGATGATGTAATTTTCCATTACATATTCAACGAAAGGAATTTGCTTAGTTATTATTTCTGATTCTCAAGTCTAAATGTCATATACACTTTGAATCTAGGTAACATATTCAGTTGGGTATATTAATTGTCTATTTTAATCTTTCCCATTTTCTAACATTTTTATAGGTAACGGTGAGAATATACAAGGTATGTTAGTTGTATCTTATAACATTTCATTAGAAGAATTAAGAAGGATTTTTTCAACATTGCCCTGTGGCTGAAGTATATTCTTTGGAGTTTAATTTATATATCAATTGATATGTTTAAACAATGTTGAATGTGAAAAGCAGAACGACGTTAGAGAAATTGAACTGACTATATCAAGGTGTCAAATTTATGATCTATTCTGAGTAAGCACCTAGGTTTAGTTTAGATCCGTTTACTTTACAAGCGACTCGTTCAAAGTTTTTGCTTTAGGAAGAAAGATAGGAGAATAAACACTCAAAATGAAACACTAAACTAATGTACTGCACCTAAATGTTGAGGAGAAACTGGGATTCTTTTGCTGCCTTATGAGCTGTTGATGAATCTTTGATTCACTAGGGCATTGTTTGAGCCTTAACCGTGTCAATGATTAGTAACTTCCTTGCTCCTGTAGGAAGGTTTTTGAAACAGATAGAGCTGTACAGTACTTGCATAATAGTCAGCAACTTGGTTGCCTTCCCTCATTATGTGTTCTATTTGAATTTGCCCCATTTCCATCCATCTTTTGATTCTTCTCATTTCCAAAGAAATGTTCTAGGGAATCTTCCATTCATTATCTAATATTTTCTTCATATTCAAAGAATATATTTCCAAAGTGAGGTAGATATTGATGTGGAATGCTGTACTTTTATCCCTTTCTGGATAGCCTTTGCTTCTGCACCCAGGCTGGTGTTATGAAACATAGTGCCTGAAGATCCAAAAACTAAGTTTTTCATGTTGTCTCTGATGCAAAATGCCCAAGAACTGGGACTTGGGTTACCTTTAGAGGATCCATCAGTGTTGCATTTGAAGCTCCCATTAGGTGTTCTCCGAGTAATTGAAGTATATTGTACCTATGGTGTTAGGTTTTCCATAAACTGCACTGTGTGTGGCCAGCACAGTGGGATATCAATCAACCCAGGGTACTTCATTCTGGCCAGCATCTGTAGGTTGTGATCAATTTCATATATAGCCCTGTTCAGATTCATGATACCTCCATAAAGAATAGAATTCCTCCACTTCCAAAATATAAAGGCTGGAGCAGCCTTAACTAGAGTTATAATTTACCCTTGCATTTGGTTTTTCACCATTACTTGCTTAACCTGTATAAAAGGGCCTTGTATTTCAGCTGCATTTGAGTACCTCATCCATACACTTTCTTTGCAAAATCACCTGTTAGATATAGATGTTTTATGGGCTCTCTCTGTGGTATTTGTACAATCACCTGTAATTCATTTATAAAATTGTAAATGCTTATCTATTATATGTTAAATAAATAAATAACTTTTTATATATGATCATCTTATCTAATAATTTTAGAATTATAAATCTTGTCCAAACCGGTTCATTTGCAATGTTAATAGATTTAATTTAAGGACATTTTAACAAATTCAATAGAAAAGTGCTTATTATTATGGGGTTTGGTGCTTTTGACATAATATGAATTATATACTTTAAAACTAAATAAAATGTTCTATAAAACTTATTTTAAACTTTTAAAAGTAAAAAGTAACCTATATTTATAAAATTGTCTTATATTGAAAGTAAATTAAAATATAAATTAGTTTTTTTAATACTTTCTTTAGTCCATATTATCTTAATTTATGATGCAATGCACACTCATTAAGCAAACACAATTAGGATATAAATTGAACATAACTTTTTATTTTTACCCTTTTGATTATTTTAAAATTATTTTTAAAAATAAGGATAGTCATGAATATAAGTCAACCTAGAAAATAGAAAATAGTATTTAAGAATCCCATTAATAAAAGAACAAAAATGAAAGAAAATTTCTACATTACTGATGAAAATTTAATATTAAGTTAATTTGAACATTGAAAAATGCACTAAAAGTAAGTTGATATGGACTAGAAGGAGTAAGAATCAACTCATTTAAGAATATTTCAGTTATTTTAAAAATAATAAAAAGCTTAACAACACTTATTTATCAAATGTAACAAACTATTTTTCAGTTTCAGCAACATTATCTAAATACAAAAATACTTATTTATAAAATCAGCTAAACACTTATTTTCAACTTTTAAGCATTTTACTTAAAATTCAATTTTTAAGCTTTATTCAAACGGGCTCAGCTCATAGTATGCACATCTTGTCACTCAGTCTGGATAAATGAAATTTTAAATAAATTTACTATTGGACTCGATATATACAATGGAAAATGGAGTGAATCATTTTAATCCCTCAAACTTTTCTTAAAATTCAAATGTGTCTCCCAACATTGAAGGAAGAACTTCATTTTTTTAAGAAAATAATTAATTAAAAATACAATTGATCCAAGTACATTGGCCCTGGTTTTCAAACTTTATTATAGACTATACCAAATATTGCAATTTTAAAAAGTTTAATCAATTACAACACGTACTGAACTCGAAATTTTAAGCGTTACTATTTCGATTTGACAATTTAGTACATATGTCAAACTGTATCTTTATGCTCCATCAATCCAGCTTTTCTTAATAAGATACTTATACATATACTAAATATTTACATATGGGTTTACACATGGTAGTACTGCTACTAGTACGGTATACTGGGATAGTAGAACTAGTGGCAGTAGACCTATTACTACAAGCAAGGTTTCCTACTAACTTATTACAAGTATATTATGCCACGAATTTAGTAGTACTAATCCCTTCTTCATCTGCCTGGCGTCTAATGGGGGAGCTGATAGGGTGGTGGCTTGGTTAGTAGATGCCAGCTTGGAACCTTGCTTTGCCAAAACGTCAGCTGCCTTGTTAGCTTCCCTGAAGCTATGTCGGAGTACTGGATTCTGCAACTTCTTTAACATTAACCTGCATTTATCAATAAATGATGAGTAAATAGGTTGGGCATTATCGAGTAAAATAAGAATTTTAATAGAGTCGGTTTCAATTTCTAGTGGGAGGAGTTGTAACGAATTAATTAAACAGAGGTCAGTGTAGGATGCATGGAGCTCAGTCATTGTGATTCTGTAGAAGCCCATTATCCAATCACTATTTGAGTTCCTAATTATGCCACCTATCCCAGCTTGTCGAGAGGAAGAGTGGAAAGCCCCCTCAGTGTTTTAACTTATAGTGATTTAACGGTGGGGGCAACGGATATTAAGAAGAGTTGGGGCATCAACATCGCATTCGTGTGAACTAGCAAAGATTTGGCAAGAGTGGACAGTGTTTGTTTTGTTGTAGAAAACATTATGATTGTGATTTCCAAATGTGCCAGAGAACAAAGGGATATATCTCATCCCATTTAAGAGGGGAATTAACAAAGGGAAAAGGAATCTAGTGAAGAGTAATTAGACAATTGATGAGTAATTTAGTCCCAATTCTAATCAACATTTCCTAGCAGTGTAGCATTCAAGAAAGATGTGTTCAATGGACTCTACTTTCAATTGGCAGACTTGACATATTGGGTTATCCATTATCTCAGTGTTATGGAGGTATATTTAGCGGGGAGTCTACCATGGAGGCATTGCCATAAGAAAAAAAATGATTTTATTTAGAGTAGGAAGTTTCTAAATCCAACCAAAAGCTTGATAAGTTGTTACTAGAGGGAGAAGGATTGAGTAGACCGATTTAGTAGTGAATAGACCATTGGAATTGAGTATCCATTAAGGTCTATCAACATTATCTAAGTTAGGTTCGGTTTGATCATAGATGCAACAGCTTTAATGTGTTGGGGAATGTCAAGGGGAATCTCTGACCAGTCCTAACTGAGGCCATTCCAAGGAGAATCTAAGGTCATGTTCATCTCATGTTTCAGGAGGGACCTTGAATACTTTCTCAAATATTTGGGTAATTCTTGATCTATTTAAAGGTCGAAAGATTTATTTTAGTTCCTGTAGCAGGCGTCCAGCCAATGTGTCTAGTGGCAATAGCCCCCTTTCTATGATGAACTTCCAGATGAAGGATTTAGAGTTTGGGGTATGGGGATGATTATAGTTATTAAAGAGGACCCTAGCCTGTAATGTAGAAAATATTCTCCAATCCAGATAGCTGCTTTGTTTTTTTAATTTAGCACCATGTAAACCTAGACTGGTTTCCCAGGCAACGTAGTGATTTTTCTCTTTTGACAAGTAGATCTCCATAGGAAATCACTCTGAATTTTATCAATGGTTACAAATCTTAGTAGGAAGTTTTGTATATTGCATGGAGTATGCAGGGATAACATCAAGTGTCGATTTACAGAGAGTGGCAAGACCTGCAGCAGAGAAGAAATCAACTTTCCAAGCTCCAAGCTTTTTCCTCATATTATCAATAATGTATTGATAGTCAGAAGCTTTTGGTTTATGGTTTAATATGGGAAAACCGAGATGTCTTTCAAAATCCTTAAGAGGGTTGAATATGGAAAACAGTTTGGACAAGATCGATGCAAGAGGTGGGATAATCTTTGGAGAAAATAACTTTGGGTTTGAGGCAATTGTTTTCTTGGCTTGAGAGATTACAAAAATAAGACATGAATTTATGCATATCTAGGATGGTATTACTATTAGCTTTTGAAATAAGAGTAAGAACATCCACAAAAGAAGGTTGAGATAGTTGAGGTCCTCGGTTAACAAGATCCCAATTAAGAATATCCACTTGGTGATTTATACAGGTTGATAGGAGCTCCATACAAAGAATGAATATCTCCTTAGCTATCCCTCTTGAAGGACTGAAAACAGGTACCATTAACCTCAATAGCAATACTATTAGTAGAGATACAACTCGTAATTAGTTTAGTGATGTTAGGAGGAAATTAAAGAAACAGAGAGTTTTATAGACAAAAGACCATTCCAGACGATCAAAAGCTTTCTCTAGATCTAATTTGAGCATTAGGTGTCCTTTGGTACTAGTTATACTATTGAGGTGTTTCATGAGTTCTTGTACAACAATAGCATTATCATACGCCCTCCTTCCTTTGAAGAAATTAGATTGGAAAGGACTACTAGGTGTTGGAGGAAATGTTTCATTCTATTAGCAATAATTTTAGTGATTGTCTTATATGTAGTATTGCCCAAAGACCACTGTGTCTAAAGTTTTTTAGGTGGTTTGTATTCTTAAACTTCGGGATTAGACAAAAAAGAGTTTGGTTTAAGTTAGAGGGGATGGTCTAGTATTAAAAAATTTCATGACAATATTTGAGCACTGAATTACCTACTAAATTCCAGTGGGATTGAAAGAAATGTGGATTGTGACCATCCAGGACCGGAGCCTTAAAGGGATTGAAAGTAAAGATGGCTTCACTAACTTCAAAGTCTTTTAAAGGGTCATCCAAGGAGGTAAGATCAAGGAAATGAAAGTTTCTAGCTTTATCAAAGTTGTCGTTCCTACTAGTAGATATATGATTTGTACTAAAAATAGATTTTTAATGGTTTAGAACATGGTCTATTAGTTTAGTCTGGTCAGAGATCCAGTTATCATTCTCATCTTTGGAAAAGTAAATATTATCCTTTCTTCTTCTATTAAGAACCGAAAGATGGTAAAATCTAGTGTTGGCATCTCCCTCTTTAAGCCAATTTATTCTAGCTCTAGTTTTTCAGTAGTCCTCTTCACTTTTTAGAAGGGTGTTGAATTCACTAATGAGATCTCTTTCAAGATTTTGCAGGAAGTAAATTCTAAATACGTCCAAGTGTAGCGAGTAGTTTTGTTTCCTTTTAAAAATATCGCCAAAGGTGTTGTTATTCCAGATAGTAGTTGAAAGTGATTAATAGCAGAATCAAGGTATCTATTGTGATGAATCTCAAAAAGACCACCAACAACTTAACTATAAATAAACACACCTGATAATCACGATAAACTGCAACGTCCGAGCTAGTGCCTGCAAAATAGATCCCAGGCTTAAGTTAGTATAGAGTAGGGAAGGAATTCCAATAGTATTTTAGAGTTGCATTGTGAGCATACCTTTGCCTCTGAACATCTTGGGCTTTTATAGACGTCTTTGACAACCATGTTTGATACATGTTAGGATTCCGGAGTGATTTTCAGATTGATACCAATTACCGCACCTATTAATGGCAATCATACTATAACTCTACTACTTATGAATGATATAATAATTTTTTCCATTTACTAGGAGTCCTTTTCCAATTAGGATAGTTGATTAAATACAGGACTTATTCTTCTAATAGAAAACATGGTAAATATTGATTCCTGGATACTACTGCTATTCTACAGTAGTTAGGGGTGGGCGTTCGGTTTTTCGGTTCGGTTTTTTAAATTTCGGTTCGGTTTTTCAGTTTTTGATTTTGTGAAACTAATAACCGAACCCGAACCAAAATAAATTCGGTTTGGTTCGATTTTTACAATTTCGGTCCGATTTTTTTGGTTTGAGATTTAAAATATTGGACTTCTTTTTATCATGAGTTATAAATTATAATTGGGTCTTCATATTATAATTTCGGTCTTCGGAGTAAAAGCAAAACATTGACAACTTCATATTCTCATACCGTGCAATATCTACTAAAAAAACAATAATAAATAATATATTTAATAATTATAAAAATATTGATTTAGCATCACTTCTTAATTAATTCGAATGGGCTAGGGTATTATTGGGCTGGGGATATCTAAATCTAATTTAAATTTTTTAATAAAGAAGTTATTTTGAATGAGCTAGGGTGTTATTGGGCTAGGGTACCTAAATCTAATTGGACTGGCTTATATTGGGCTGGGGTACCTAAATCTAATTTGAATTATTAGATATTGTATGGACAGATTGGACCGGGGTAGTATTGGACCCAATATATTTCGGTTTTCGGTTAACCAAATTTGTATTTTTTAAAAACCAAAAATCGAAACCGAAAATCAAAAATTTAAAATATAAAAATCGAACCTAAACCGAATAACCGAAACCGAATTTTAAATTTTTTTGATTCGGTTCGATTTTTCGATTTCAACCAAATTGTGCCCACCCCTAACAGTAGTCCCCCTTTCAAGAGTCGATATTTGTGTTTACGCCACTCGACTGAAGTCCTTGAGTAGGGATGAGGCGTGTGCCCCCAAGGTGCTTTCCCGGGGGTCATATGCACAGTTGGTGCTTTAGTATTTATTCATACATTTCGACTGGCTTGCCAAGGCCCGACATGGGGTCCTTGTGCGTGTTGGGGTAATGTTCTCCCCAAGGTGAGATACTCCGACTGTAGGTGAACCAGCCTATA
>JBDJHY010000116.1:14211326-14225293 GCA_039654485.1 Withania somnifera | reverse complement strand
CGTCACCTCCACCTGGCCGTTTAATTGTGGGTATGCTACGGAGGTGAACTGCTGGTTGATTTTTATTTCTGTGCATCATGACCTGATCGGGTCCTCAGCGAATTGCTTCCCGTTGTCTGAGATGACCTTATTGGGTATTCCAAAACGACATACGATAATCTTCCACATAAAGTTCAGGATCTTTTTTTCTGTGATCGTGGCTAAGGGTTGTGCCTCCACCCACTTCGTGAAGTAATCTATGGCCACTACTAGGAACTTCAGCCTTTCGGGTGCTTCAGGAAAAGGTTTGACTATGTCAATTCCCCACTGGGCAAACGGTAAGGCATTCCGCACCGCGATCAGATCCATCTGAGGTTTCCTGGTGATCAGCGCATGTAGTTGACACTTTGGGCATTTTTGGACGAACTCTTAGGCCTCATGTACTAGGGTAGGACAGTAGTAGCCCACCTCATGATTTTCTTTCCTAGGCCCCTCATCCCTTGGTGATATCCACACGATCCCTCATGGAATTCTTGTAGTATGTAGTTGGCTTGGCTTGGTCCTACACATCTCATAAGGTGTTGCAGGTAAGACCTCCTGTATAGCACTCTTTTATCTAAGACGTGCCTTGGGGCTTTTAGCCGGACTCTTTGGCTTCTACTGAGTTGGAGGGAACTTACCCCGAGGTGAGGTACGTCATGATGGGTGTCATCCAGTTGTCGTCTTCTTCTTCCACCACTGAGATAGCTACTTCGTTGATACTGGGGTAGTGGAGTTCTTTCACTGTTATCCCCTGGGTTATCTTGTCCCTTGAGGACTAGATCTGTTTGCTGAGGGCATCTGCCCGGGTGTTTTTACCCCAGGGAATTTTGCTTATTTGGAAGTAGATGAAGTTGTGGTATAGCCGCTTTACCAATTCCAGGTATTTTTTAGCTAGGTGTCTTTAGTTTCGTAGGTGCCCTTCACATGGTTAACCACAAGTTGGGAGTCGCTGAAAATAGAGATTAAGTTCACCTTTATTTTTTGTGCTAGGCAGAGTCCTGCTATCAATGTTTCGTACTCGGTAACATTATTTGTTGTTTAAAGTGGAAACGGATAAAGTATGGTACCTCTATCCCTTCCGGGCTGGTGAGCAGGATTCCGGCTTCTCCGACAACTTCATTGGAGTCCCCGTCCACATAAATAGTGAAGGTATCTTGGGGGCTTTCGGTTGAGCCTACTTTTTCGGCACTGGCAAGACTTCAACATTTGATTCCAGATTGGCCGGGTTCATTTCTACCAGGAAGTCCGCTAACGCTTGACCTTTAATAGCTTTTCTGGGCTAGAAATTGATCTCGTGTTCCCCGAGTTCAATCGTCCATTTCATGAGCCTTCCCAATGCTTCAGGTTTTAGGAGGATCTATTTTAGGGAAACGTCGGTCAGTACACGGATTGGGTGTGCCTGGAAGTAGGGGCGGAGTCACAAAGCTATTGTTACCAGTGCTAGCACTAATTTCTCCGTGGGTAGGTACCTGGCCTCGGCTCCCTGTAGGGCCCGACTGATGAAGTACACTGGCTTCTGAATCTTGCCATCCTGAAGTACTAGGACGGCGCTGACTGCTCCTCCCGACGTTGCTAGGTACAAATATAACGTATCTCCAGGCGTGGGTATAACTAGAGCAGAAAGTGTTGCCAGGTGTTGCTTCAGGTCTTCAAAGGCGCTCTGGCTGTCATCTGTCCATTCGAAACTCTTTGCCTTTTTCAGGATCCTGAAGAACGACAGTTGTTTCTCTGCCGACTTGGATAGGAAACAGATTAGCGAGGCGAGACACCCTGTCAGCTTCTGAACTTCCTTTAGGCTTTTCGAAGATCTCATTTCTGTTATCACCTTGATTTTTGACAGGTTTACACTGAGCCCTTTTTGGGAGACCATATACCCGAGGAACTTCCTCGAGCTAACTCTGAATTGGCATTTCACCGGGTTTAATTTAAGCCCGGTATAACTGATGAGTTGTAGTATTTCGAGTAGGTCCTCAAGGCCTGAGTTCAGCTTCTTGCCTTTGAAGACAATGTCGTCTACATAGACCTCCACCGTCTTCCCGACCTGTTGCTTGAATATTTTGTCTACTAAATTTTGGTATGTGGCTCCAGCGTACTTTAATTAGAAAGACATCTTCTTGTATGCGAAGGTTCCCCAGTCTGTGATGAAGGAGGTTTTGGATGCATCCTCCGATCTCATTAGGACTTGGTGGTAGCCTTTGTACAGGTCTAGGAAGCTGAGTAGCTCGTACCCTGATACCGCCTCTACCTTTTAATTTATGACCGGTAAAGGGTAACAGTCTTTTGGGCAGTGCTTGTTGAGGTCGGTGTAGTCGACGCACAACCTCCATCCTCCCCCGGCTTTCTTAACCATCACTGGGTTGGCTATCCAGGTGGGGTACTTTACTTTAAAGAGAATGTCTACCACCAACAGTTGTTCCACTTCGTCCCGGATCACCTGATTTCTTTCCAGTGCAAACTTCCTCCATTTTTGCTGTACCGGCTTCACTCCAGGGTTCACATTTAGCTTGTGGATCATCAATTCGAGGGATACCCCTTTCATATCGTGCGGGGACCAGGCAAAAACATCTTTGAACTCCCGCAGCAGAGAGGTCATTTCCCGATGCAGCAATGTGTTTTTGGATAAACCGATATTCACTTTTCTTTTAGGGAAGTTTTGGTCCAGGGAGACTTCTGTTATCTCATCGTCAGCTTCTCCCATTAGCACGGTGTGTCTCTTTTTCTGCTTCTTTGGAGGCTCTTCTTTCAGTAACTGCTATTTGCCGACCTCGGGTGCTTTTCGCCTCAATGCCATTCTCATGCATTCCCTTGAGACTTACTGGTCTCCCCAGACTGAGGCTATTCCCTGATCGGTAGGGAATTTTATCACGAGGTGGTATGACAAACATACCGCCTTAGCTGGAGTCAACTAGTCTCTCCCCAAAATTACGTTGTATGGTGATGGGACGTCCACCACATAGAACTCTACCATCAGTGTCTTTGTGGTCAGGGCTGTTCTAACTAATACTGGTAACCAGATGGTCCCCTCTGGTACGACCTCTCCCTGCGTGAACGTTTGGAGAGCTAAGGTGTTCTGCTTGAGTTTGCTCCGGTTTATGCCGAGCTTTTTTAAACAGGCGGGTAAAATGATGCTGACTGTTGCCCTGTTGTCTATGTACACCCGATGGACCTATTTGTTAGCCATGACGGCTTGAATTACCAGGGCATCGGAGTGCGGCATTGCTTTGGGGACGACATCTTTCTCCGAGAATTTGATAACCTCCCCTGACTTGAACCTTTTATTTCTAGGTTCTTCAGTAGGTATCCTCCGCGCTTGAGCTTTTAGGGTTGCCTGTGACACCCCTTCGGAAAGCCATCCAAATATAGTGTGTATCACCCCCGTCACCTGCTAGTCTTAGGGGTGTTGCTGCTGTGTTGCATCTCCGTATGCTGGCTCTGAGATACCGAGATGCGATTCGGGTTGGAATGGTTCCCCTGCCTTCGGTACTGCTGGGTTGGGTACCGAGATGTTTGGTTTGACATATTATCCTATCTTTAGAGGCACTGATTTGAACTCCGGCTGCCTGGTTGTTTTGTTGGCCCGTTTTGTTTCCCCGAAACTGAGTACGGGATGGCTCAGCGGCTGATGGGGTGTATTGTGCCAGCATCCCCTGCTGGACACACTCCTCGATTTCCCTCATGTGGTCTTTACATGCCTCCGTGTCATGCCCGTGGTCATTGTGGTAGTGGCACCAATAGTTCCTCGGGCGCTGGTGAGGTGGTGCTTGTAGTGCTGGGGGAGGCCTCAACATATCATAATGGAGTGCTAGAATTTTTGACCTAGTCCTGGTCAGCGGGGTCATGCTGCCTTTGGCGATTCTAGGTTTTGCCCTTCCTCTTCCGAACCTATCAAAAGCGTTCTGGGTTGGAGGCCTGCTTTCGCTGGGTTTCTTCTCTAGCCTGTTTCCTTCCCGTTTCTTTTATTTGCTTCGTCAGCCGCTGCGAAGCTCCGTACTTTCTTGAATAAATCATTCTCCGTCTTGGGCGGATTTCTCTTGAGTTCAGTATACAAGAACCCAGGTTGGAGACCGCTCAGGAAGGCGGAGATGACAAGCTGATCCGTCTTTCCTTCCGTGTAGAGACTTTCTTCAGTGAAGTGCTCCAGGTACGCGCTGATGGATTCGTCTCCTCGTTAGCTTACATCCAAGAGGTCAGTCGCACTCTTTACCGCCTTCTTCTTTTGGTAAAAGCGGGCGAGAAAGAGTTCGGTGAGTTCTCTAACTAGTTTATACTGTTCTTTGGCAGATCATCGAACCATATGCGGGCTCGATCTGCCAATAACTTGGGAAAAACCCGACACATATGGTCCAAGTTGCAACGCTGGTTCAGCATCTGGAACCTGAACGTAAAGATGAAGTCTCTGGGGTCAGTGCTCTAATCCCCAAGGAAGGGGGTGCTTCCTATTCTCTCAGTAAACTGAGAGATTGTGGAACCGTGGTCATCCCAGCCTAGAAGCCGGTCTGCCTCTTCTCGTATGTAAGCTGGTTGGGGGGCTCTCTCCTTGCTTTCCCCCGGGTTCTTCTATGGTTCATGGTAACTCCGGCTAGGACGCTGGGGTTGAGGGGGGTAGACGTCTCTCCTTCAGTGACGCGGGCATTCGTCGCTAGAGAGAGAGAGTCATCTGATCTGGGCATTTCCCGGGAGGGCCCTCCTGGTGAATGAGCCATTCCGGAGTTTTGTGGTATGCCGGCTTGAACCTCCGGTTGTTGCTCGTACCACAGCCGGAACAACTCCGGGTGTTCGCTTGCGAACTTCTGTATGGCCTCCAGGGTCGTCCCCGTCCTCGACCTCTCTTAGCGGGTCATCCTCGTGCCGGGGTACTAGCACTTGGGCCCGCTATTGCTATTTTACTTCTGGTGTTCATTATCCTTGTCTTCTTCGTTTTGATTCTTAGTGACTTAATTGTTCGAATCCCCAAAGACGACGCCAATTAATAAATCTAGAAAGATTACCAATGAAGTAATTGAAAGAACTCCTGCCTGTAGTAGTGAATTGAGAGTGGATCCTGCAAAACAGAGCCAGGGTGGTCCTCGGGGTAGTTCTCCGATGCTTAAATTAGTAAATATGCAGTGAGAGAGTTCCAAGAATATTTAGTGAATAGTATTGTGAGCGTACCTTCGTCATTCTTCAGATGTGGTATATATAGTAGCCCCTTGTAACTGTTTTCTTGTTGGAAGCTGTGAATGGGGGAGGTTGCCTTAGTGGGCCTGCCCATTATGTCAACCCGGTCGTGGCTCTGTTAATGAGGGAAAACTCCCTCAGTTGTTATTAAGTGGAAGGATTACGTGGGCCACATCTTCCTCTTTGATGGGCCACTACATTTGACTTTTTAGTCGTAATCCTACACATACAAATATAATATGCAGCCAATTATAAGTACAAACACAAAAATAGTTATATAAAATACAAGTGCATCAATGATAATAAAATTGTATAAGATATATCATTATATTCGGATGAATTCATTTTATCAACAAATAAAAATACATGAGCGTTTATGGTATTTTTATCATTATTCATAATTTGAGTCCGACATAGCTATATTTTTTGAATATACAAAAAAATATAAAAATACAATAAAAAAATAAGAAAGAATAAAAAATATAAAAAAGAAACAAAAAATAAAACAATGAAAACGAAAGAAAAAAAGAAACAAAAAGAAAAAAGACGAAAATATTTAAACGAAAAAGAAAAAAAAAGAGAAAAAGAAACAAAAAGGAAAAAAGAATTAAAAAAAAGGAAGAAAGAAATAAAAACGAGAAAAGAGATAGAAAAATAAGGAGAATAATAAATTGTTATTATTTGTTAATATTTATTGGTGTTGTCATTTATCGTAAATATTATATTTTTATTGCTATATTTTTTGTAATTTCCTCTATCAGTTGTTATTTGTTTATTTATTTTTTTTAAATTTTAATGATAACTACATGGGCTTCCTACATGAGAAAAAGCCCATGGAATATAATTAGCCACAATTGATAAGCAAAGCCCAGTCAACGAACTCAACACGTCGTCGTATCAGCACCTTCCAAGTAAAACCCAGCAGTAGAAACCTAAACCCTTCAAAACCCCAAAGCCATTTCCATTTCCCAGGACCCAAGCTTCCATCTTCTCCATTTTTTGTTTGTTCAATCAATGGCGTCTGTAGCTTTGAGAAACGCGAATTCGAAGCGGGTGTTTTCACTCTCTCCTCAAATTTACTCATGTTATAGAACAGGAGGAGGAGGACCAGTTTCCTCTCAGTTTTCACTATCCGAGACGCTAAATGCAAATGAAACTCTCAATCTTTATAACCCATGGTGGAGATCCATGGCTACTTTCACTCGAACGTAAGCTTAAAACTTTAATTACAGTAACTCCAAATAAGTAAATTTACTATAAATGTGTAGTATGCTTTGGTTCATAACCCTTTATTTACGCCCTGCTTTATCGAAAACAGCCTCTCTCTCCTCCCTATTGAAACCATTGGAATATTCACTTGATCCACTACTATTTTTGACCTATTGTTTAAGGACCGAACACATCATAATTTTTCCTTGTTCTTTTTATTATTACTATTATTATTATTATTATTATTATAATAATATTATGGAAATTTCTTTCGGCTTGATCTATGATGATGTGATCCTTGCTTCCTAAACTGTAGCCATTTTGATTCTTTTAAGCTGAATTTTATTTTGACAATGAGACGCTCGGTGTAATCCCACAAAATGGGGTCTGTGGTTCAGCTGAATTTTGTTAATATCTAAATATATTTTCTGGGTTCTTGCAGAAAACCTCATGTAAACGTGGGAACTATTGGTCACGTTGATCATGGGAAGACCACTCTTACTGCTGCAATTACAAAGGTTTGTGTGGTCGGATTTTAGGTATTTATTACTGCCTCCATTTCATTTGACGTGATGGAATTTGACAGTGTCTCAAAATGTTAAATTGATTAGTGTTTTATGCTTGTGGTAGTGGATTTAAATATTAAACTAATGTTAAAGGTTACTTTTGGTATAGAAGATATTACAGCCATGTTTAAAGTAGAGTAGTTAAATGGGTTTATATGAGCTACCAATTGCTTGATAAGCACCTGTGCATTGTCTAGGTCCTAGCAGAAGAAGGAAAGGCCAAGGCGATTGCATTTGATCAAATCGACAAAGCCCCTGAAGAGAAAAAGAGAGGAATTACTATTGCCACAGTAGGGGATACTTCTCCTTCCTTATTGGTGCAGTATTTTTAATTTCAATTTGTATTAATGCTTTGGCTGATTTTTTTGAAGGCCCATGTGGAGTATGAGACGGCTAAAAGACATTATGCTCATGTTGACTGCCCAGGACACGCAGATTATGTTAAAGTGAGATGCCAAACCTACATATTTTTAGTGCAGTATGCTTGTTCAACATGTTTTATGTATCGCGACTGTTATAATGTAGGAGTATTTGACTATGGCTTGTCTAAATAGTACTCAGTTGATTGTGTATCATTTGAGAGTTTACTTCACTGACGGTGAAGTCGTAATTAAGCAATTTACTTGGTTCCCTTAAGATTTTGAAGTTTGTGTGAGCGAGGACTGAAAATACTTAAAAACTATAAGCTCTATTCTTTTATAGTATCGAATGTCTCCATTTGCTTATTCCTGCTGAAAAGCTATTAAAATGAGTAGGATGTTCATGATATTAGATCATATATGCTCATTGCCTTAAAAATTGTCCCATTTTATTTGACATTATTGAGATTACTGAATTTAAGCAGTTAATTCTGACTTGTATATTATACTTGTAATAATTGAAAAATAACTACTATGTGGATTTGTAAAAGTTTGTATGGAATTATTCCATAAATAAGATGGTATAATAATTAATACATTTTGGGATGTTGCAAATTAGAGAAGAGAGTGTCAAATCAAAATAATGGAAGGAGTTGCAATTTTAGAGGCTAAAATATTGTGACACAATGGATATCCTGTTGAATTTTTAAACGGTAGACATCGTCCAACTTTTCTTACTAATATTGTGAAAGTTAGGCGCTTCATTGTACTTCACTTTCTCCTCTAAAAAAGGTATGGTTTGGCGTGATAATTTTTGGCTTGATAACTTTTGGCTTATGCAGGAGTACTTAATGTAAAAAAGCACTACTATCTTGTGATTTGTGAATATCAAATTCTTTCAACACTTTCTTGGTGGGATCTTTTCTCACTGTTTTAACGGTTCTTCAAGTGCTTTCTTCTCTTTGAACAAGAAAAGTAGTGTTAGTTGGGAGCAGCAGTGACAATTTGTTATTTGTGAGCAACTTGGGGGACTATGGGAAATTCTTATACATGTGAGTGATAATTTAACTTGCTCCTTTGTAATTTTTGTTTCTTGTGGCGGTTGATTTTTCTGTTGAAGATAAAGCTTATGAAGACTTAGTGAAGTTGCAAAGTTCTGCATTTTGGGACATCGAAGTTCCTTAACAATCGCTAACTAAAGATGAACTGTTTGGCCATTTGGAGCAAAAATTTACATATACACGTCCCTGAATTCAGGGTATTTTCTGCTTCTTGATTTTAGAAAATAATTTCACATATAATGTAACTCCTTTTTAAATTGTTAAAAGTATTGTATTAATGTCGGCAACAAATGCTGTGAATATTTACAATATGGGCTAAAGTACCGATTATGTATTAAGCTCAAGAAGTCAATCATGGTGTCTGTATAATTTGTAGAAGTCATGTTGAACCAAAAAATAGTAATGATATACATCTGTTGTTAATGCTAATAACAGACTCCAATTTGTTCTGAAAAATTCTAATGTTCCTAAACTTCCTTTTTGTTCAATTGCTAATCACTTGCTTTAATCTATAGAATATGATTACTGGGGCTGCCCAAATGGATGGTGGTATTCTAGTTGTATCTGCTCCAGATGGACCTATGCCACAAACAAAGGAGCATATTCTCCTGGCCCGCCAGGTGGATACTTGTGCATAGACCAGTGGAATAACTGAAATAGACTACTTATGTGATTCTAATGGTTTCTTTTCTTCAAAAAAAAAAAAAAAAATACTTTGTAGGTCGGTGTACCCTCTCTTGTCTGCTTTTTAAACAAAGTTGATGCTGTTGATGATCCTGAGCTGTTGGAACTTGTTGAAATGGAGCTTCGGGGTGCGCCAGCTTTTCCAGTACTTGCTTCAATTGTATTATGACTTATGCAGAACCAGAAGTCTTAGTACCTGGTTTTGCAGCTATCATGACTTTGCTATGTTCATTTCTTTACGTGAGATTTCCTTGCTTGCAGAACTGCTTAGTTTCTACAAGTTCCCTGGGGATGAAATTCCTATCATCCGTGGTTCAGCTCTTTCTGCTTTACAGGGAACCAATGAAGAAATTGGAAAGAAAGCTATTTTAAAGTTAATGGATGCTGTGGATGAATATATTCCAGATCCAGTGCGTCAACTTGATAAACCATTCTTAATGCCAGTAGAAGATGTATTCTCAATTCAGGTAATCTGATATTCTGAGCAGCTCATGGTTTGGCAGAGATCAGTCAAAACTGCTTTGCTATTTCAGTTTCTTTCCGGTCCCTTGAATTCTACTTTCATTTTCGAGGTCCATCTCTAACTTTGAATTGGTTATATGGCTCTATGCCTCTATGCCTCTATGCATATGATTTTAGTTAAAAATCAGTGAATAACAGTCTGATATTTTTGGAGATAACTGAAACTGGTATGACTGGGAATTGTTCCATCCAATTGTAGGGGGAAGTTCTGTACAATCTAAGTGCTTCAAAAAACGTATATTCATAGAAACTAATCTTTCTCTAGTGCAATCTTTGTACAGTGATGCATACCTCTTGCTGCTTATATTAGTACAATCCTTTTGCTTCGAGAAAAGTAGAACAAGATACTTTTTGCAGCAATATCTCTCATATCCAAATGAGGAAAGAAAATAATGCTTGAACCTTGACAGTAATGTGATGCTGCTATTTTGCTGTTAATGTTTTGAAGGGACGTGGTACTGTTGCTACTGGCCGTGTTGAACAGGGAACAATAAAAGTTGGAGAAGATGTGGAGATTTTAGGGCTGATGCAGGTTAGCTGTTAGCCTGTTATTGTATTTAGTTATTCTATTACCTACTTTCCTTAGGCCTAAAATATATTGGTGCGTAACATGTTTCAGATTTCCTGGGCTAGTAATCTAGATTTCGATATGCGTCTCCCATTTGTCTGCGTTGGAACCTGAGGATGAATGATGCCATGCCTGATCATTAACCAATTTAATTTCATGTAATTTACAGATCTCGTGGTTTATTCTATGTTATCTCTCACAATCTTACTAGTTAAAGAGTAAATTTTGTTACAAGGTATAGAAAAGTACCTCGTATACAAGCAAAATATAGACACCCACTGAAACTTTGTGAATGCACCAAAAAGAAACTATGAATGACAGGATTGTCCAAAAAAAAAAAAAAAAAACTAGGAATGACAGGGTATTCCTTAAGTACATAAAATGGTTCTCTATCCCTTCTAAGGTCTTCCATTTCTCTCCTTCCCTAAGACGTACAGGAGTGACACACATAAAGCACCAACAAACATTTTTGATCCTCCTCTTTCTCAAAATTTTAGCTGTTAGGATTGCTCCACACACTGTCAGCTAAGAAAGGCTACCTGTTTACTTGTGGACCCCTTGTAATAACAGGTTTAGGTTGTGGTAGCTATTATTGTAATGATGAAGATGCTTAATATATTGAGTTTTTTTTTTTTTCGAAATTGGTAATAGTTGTAGTTTTGAGAAATTTTGTTTCCTTATTTGGTGTTTTAATGCCAGTGTATGTTAAACACTTGTTCATGTTATCAATTTTCTTTGATAGGGCACTTTAAAATCTACAGTGACTGGTGTTGAAATGTTCAAGAAGATCTTGGATCATGGTCAAGTAAGGATTTGAGTCAATCCATGTGGCTTTCTAATAGTTTTCATGCATCACTTAATGTGTGTTTCTATTCTGCTTATTTTCTTAATTAGGCTGGTGATAATGTCGGGCTTCTTCTACGTGGTTTAAAACGAGAAGATATTACGCGAGGAATGGTAAGTCCGAATTTCACCGTGTGTCTTACTCACAAGTTGACAGCATTTGTGTGACTTATCTACAGATTAACCTGTGAAAAGTTGAAAAGGTTCCTTTTGTTTTCATTTTTGTTCTACATTTTACATTGGCTGTTTGCTTGTTTCTCCCCTAACATTTTTGTGGTACCTTTTGCTATTTCCCATATGTACTTGTTTCAAGTCTGATAATGTGATGTTTGGTAAAATCAAAATCCGATCTATTACCTGAATAATGTGACTGTATACATGTGTATTTTTCCAGCATCTTATATAGCATTTTGTCTATAGGTGATCGCAAAGCCTGGTAGTGTGAAAACATACAAGAAATTTGAGGCGGAGATATACGTATTAACTAAAGATGAAGGTGGTCGGCACACTGCATTTTTCTCAAACTATAGGCCTCAGTTCTACATGAGGACTGCTGACATTACTGGTAAAGTAGAGTTACCTGAAAATGTCAAGATGGTTATGCCTGGAGATAATGTTACTGCTACTTTTGAGCTGATATCCCCAGTTCCTCTTGAAACAGGTAAATGTGTTCGATAAATCATTTTGTAATTTTGCTTAACTATGGAGTAGGGTACTAGGGTTCATGTGCAGTTATAGTTATTCTTCTTTTCTCTCCTTGAATTTGCATAGTGGCGATATTTTTAAAATGGTCATTGTCAATTACAAGTTGAGGTTATTTTACTGAGATCTGGAGATTCTCTGGGTTCCTTATATTGACTTGTGCTTAGCCTGGTTTTGTTTCTCCCTGATAAAAAAGAGATCGTCATCTCACCTGGGAAGACATTCTTATTGCCTTCAATATTTTTTCTTGCTAACGTGATAATCAATCTCATTCACGAAATAACTGGATTCACGACATCACACGAATTGGTGCCTTGTCCCACTGCATCTGAAGTTTCCGTCCTGTTAATCTTGATGTACAGTGAAACCATTTGATATTTAGTTCTGAATTTGATTCTGGGGGTGTCAAATTTTTTCTCAATTCTAGAACTGCAACAAATGATATATGTATTAAAGTATCACACATAATTAGACTTATGATCTTACTAAAAAAGTTATAAATTGAACATATCAGACCTTAATACTCAATGTAACAAATGTTATTCCTAGTAACTTTCATATTCTTATGTGACCTCTTAAAACAAAGTACCAAAAGTTAGAGCTGAAACAGGAGAAACCAAGATGATTGGATCAATTTGGAAAATTGGCATAGTGTAAATATTGAAATAACTTTCCAAACAGAACCATTAACACCCCTATTTGATTCTACCTATTACAGTGCAAGATATTAGATTATTTTGCATCTTAGGAATTGAATCTTCTCGTCTCTTTTCCCCTTCGTTGGGCAAAGATAATGTTCAAGATATTAGACCCAAGATTATGTTACTGTTGGCTGCATTGGCTAGATGCATCTAGTCTTTTGCGTGTTAGAAGTTACCACATGATTTGGCCCATTGTTGGGTCATTTCAAATTGCATAAACACTGCTTCATAATTATGCATGCGTTCTATGTGTTTAAGGATAACTGTAGAGATTTGATTGTTATTCATTGATAGAATAAGGTTTTCTTCAAATCATGTTACTGCATTGAATTAGACTTCGTTGAAGAAAAAAGTAAATAGTACACATGTGATTGTTTATATTTCCATCTACATTGTAACCTTTACAGGACAAAGATTTGCCCTGAGAGAGGGTGGCAGAACAGTTGGGGCTGGGGTTGTTTCCAAAGTACTGAGCTGAGGGTTCTGAAACTGCAAGCTGAGTTTCAATCTGGTTGTGTCTCAAGAGGGTTGACAAATGAAAATTCAATTGCTGCTTGTGCAAACACAAGAGGCGTGATGATTGCTAACGTGATTATCATTTACACATTTTTTCTGTTGCAATGTCGAGAGAGTCCATGTGTTTTGAAATTGAACATATTGGAGGATAGAGTCCACTTTGTAGAATCTGATAGTTCATAAGCACTATTACTCCAAATAATGAACTTTTCTGTGTAATGAACTATGTTTTGTTTTCCGTTCACTAGGAATTCCGTGGTAGGTGCTGCATACGTATGTACACAATAAATTAACATCATCTCGAGCTGTTTGCTTTCATTCTTTCAGGTGTTCTGTATTTGATCAGGTTTCATGAAGTCTGATGTGCTTAAACTTTCTTTACATCTATGCTCTAGTGCGTTGGCAAAATGTTGGTCGGATAAAGGGTAAACCACAAGTTACCCAAGTGTGCTCTTTATGCAGTTTTTAGATGTAAAACCTATACTGGGCACAACAAATACCTACAAACACTAGAAATCGGAACATGTTGATACCCTGTTTTAGGCATTGACAGTAGTGCAGAAATGAGATGCACAACCTCCTGACTCAACAAAAAAAGGTTTCTTGGAAGCGCTGTATAAATGGAACTTTATGCTGAAAGATCCCTAGACTATCATGGTATCTCAATTAAGTAGGTGTAGAATCACTTACAGAGTAGAGTTGGGTTGATAGGGCGATCTCTATATTTTTCAAGAACATGGATGCAGAAGGCAGAAGGATGTATACTTATCTTAAAAAGCACAGCCTTATGTATCCTTTTCTGGCCTCAATATAAGTGGTAAATATCCAACTTCGTCTGAATGAATTAAAACTAGGCTCTGGATATAATGTCAAAATTGTTTCTTAATGGTCTCAACAGCTCCAAATACTCGTGCTAGCTTTATTCACATGCTTTTACAAGACCATCCATTACTACACAAGCTGGATGAGCACAAAAGGCTTGAGCTTTGTTCTCACATGTTGATGCTGGGCCTGGTTTTCTTTCACTGATGAGATTCCCTAATAGATAGATTATTTTG
>JBDJHY010000116.1:14145581-14156937 GCA_039654485.1 Withania somnifera | reverse complement strand
GTTGTTTCCAAAAATATACTTGAGAGTATTAGTATTGGCCAACGTTATTTGGTTAATATATAGTTGCGTATTTTTATGTATCAACTATATTTTTAGCCGGCGATTCTCAACATTAACCACCTAAAGTAAACCAAGAGACTCTTTATCTCGCCTTCTGAGATGCACACAAGTCACAACCACTTCACATGGAATAGCTGTTTGTTGTTGCAAACCACTGGATTTGATGATTACCATGTTTTAGCAGGATTTTCCCTTGTTGCTTCAGTGGTCTTCCTCAAAGGGGTTCCTGTGCCCAATTTAAAAATTTATGTACAAAGTAGTTTTTAAGTGGCTGAGGGTAAACCAATTTTCGTAACACTATGAGGAATTTTTGCCAACATCCAATGATACTTTGTTAACCTTACATCTGTTGCAAAAGAATAAGCCTTGTTTTTATCTCCAAATTTTTGTTTTGGCCGAGGATTACAAAGTTTTATGTGTGCACGTGCTGATCAAGAATTCATCGCATCCACGTTATATTGTTGAAATATACTCTGTTAATAAGCAATCTCGGAGAACAATTCACAATATGGCAGACAACAGGGCAGAATTTGGACATTCGATTATATCTTTACAAGTAGCAGATGAAAGTTTTATTCTAACGCCAGTGCCAAGTAAATGTGGGGACTTTTTGAAATTAGAGCTTTCGGTGATCACATCTGTGTTCTCACAACTGTTGGCGAAGAAATGTCGATTCAGTCGCTGGAAGGCCTAATTGCTTCTCATCTGGTGATGGAGAAAGAATGATGGTACTTTATTTTATTGAGTATGACTTGCGGAAAAAATGAAGAATGCTGAGTTTAACCTGATAGAATGTCGGGGATTTAATGAAAGGCTTTGTACGTGGAAAGTGTAGTTTCCTGAAGATCCCGTGGGATTAAAAAGTTTCAATATAAAAATATATAGAATTTCTAGTTTCCCTAATGTTTGTGGGTCTCATTTATGAGGTAGCAATTTCTGGAATTGTCATATGTTTATGTCGAAGTAGCTTATATTGGTTGGGGTTATTTTAAGTCTCACGTGTCATTTTCTAGATTAAAAGCTAAAAAAAAATGAATTTTTGATTAATTAAATATTGGTCCGTTAAGGAAAAAGTATACGTGAGTCACTTTTTATACATGGTATATCAGATCTAAATCGCAAAGTTGAGGTAAATAAAGACCTTTTTCCTTTATGAAAAGTATGTAATAAACATAGGATAAAAAAAACTTCATCCTGTTAGAAATAGGATTCATAGAGTATATAGGTCCTGTTTTTTTGTTGTTGCTCTTACGACGAAGACATGAGGAGAGCTAATGGAAGAAAACGATTCAGGACTTAATTTATTCAGCAATTTCAACACAGAAAAAATATTGGAATTGGCCCAAAGTGTTGGGTGGAAATTTCAGAAGCGAGACGAAGAGTTGATTAGAGAGTTGTTCAGCAAAATCAAAGTAGAAAAATGGAGTTTTAAGTTATGGTTGGACAATAATAAGAAAAAAAATAAAAATTCTATAGTTGATATATTGCCTGAATGTGTCGTTCAAAAAATACTCTGTTATCTTAGCTTCAAAGAAGCAACCAAGATGAGCATTCTCTCCAAAACATGGCTACGAGCCTGGTCGACTCTTCCCAACTTGACATTCACAGTTGATTATCCCAAAGGCACTATGAAAACAGAGGATGATATCATGGAGAGATATAGGGACGGAAAAATCCCTATACAAGAGTTTGACTTATCAGCCTCTTTTTATGATAGTGAAGATTTCCCTCTGATTGATAAGTGGCTTGACATTGCACTTCAGGATAGTGTAGAATATCTCTTCTTTAGTAGTACTCGTACTATATTAAAATCATACACCTTGCTAGAATCATAAACCTTGCCGATTTTCAAAATCTTGGCAAGAGAATTGGCTCTTTACACTTGTGATCTGACGCGTGCCTCGTTATCTAATGGTGTGGCAAACAGTTCTTTGAGAAAGCTTTCCTTAATCAGTTTACATTTAGATGAAAACATGCTTCATACTCTACTTAAAAGCTGTCCCTTGATTGTTTCTTTCAGTCTTCGGCATTGTCGGGGATTGGAAAAGATCGAGCTGCTAAATCTTCATAAAATCAAGTCAGTCTCCATTTGGAAAGATAGTAACCTCTGTGTTAATATACAAGCACCAACTCTTGAGCACTTGTCTTATTCTGGTCATTCATCGAAAAATTTGGATGTGGTTGAATGTCACAATCTGAAATCTTTAAAACTATCAGATGAGTCGATATCAAATGAAGCTCTCCGGCACCTCATTCCTAGATCACAGTTCCTGGAGAGTTTGATATTAGTAAATGTTTCTGATTAGTGGGGAAGGTTCAATATTTGCACTAGTCAATCCTTGAAGATCTTGAAGCTTCGGAATTGTGATGGCATAGAGGAGATTGATGCTCCAAACTTGGTATCAATTGAGTATGAAGGATGTCAAATTCCTGAACTTCGAATTGCTAGAGAGTCAAGCCAATTGGAGCACTCAAAAATTGTTCTTCACTGCTACAAATATGTAAGTGTTGCATGGTTTGGTAAGTTGCGGAAGTTTCTATCAAATTCCACCTCTTGGTCTCAAGTTTCCCTTTATTTTCTCAACGGCAATGAGATCAACATGAACAATTGGCAACTGCCCCACAGAGTTCCTACGGCACAAGTGGATGTTTTAAACGTAGCTATAAAATCATCTCGGGGGTGCCCAATATTGGTGGATGCTTTGCTATGGAGTTGTCATCCTAGGAGACTCAACCTATAATCAATAAGCGCAACGTTAACATGCTTCATTAATCATTTATATATATATATATATATGAAGAATTTGAGTCATGCTCCTTCTCATGATAGCGAGCCTTGGCATAGTCAATTAAAAGAAGCACAAGTCTACAAGTTTGATGAGATGAATCAGAGTTGGCATCTTGTAGAACTCTAAAGAGGAGAGCTCTTAACAAGGACCCTTAGGGAGTGGGAGAAATATTACTTTTTCTTAGATTGGTGACGCAGTTTATTGTATTGCATATTAAATGCCCTAATTCATACGAGTATAGAAACATTGAGTACTTTTTTCTCAGAGC
The DNA here is from genome assembly GCA_039654485.1 of Withania somnifera. Lineage (NCBI taxonomy): Eukaryota > Viridiplantae > Streptophyta > Magnoliopsida > Solanales > Solanaceae > Withania > Withania somnifera. The sequence goes on along the minus strand of JBDJHY010000116.1, from coordinate 14,153,820 downwards.
TCTGGTGTACACTAGCAATTTTATCTTGGTTCTCGACTTGCCGGTGCATACTAGGTACTAAGATTAAATTTAGCAATAGCGTGGTATATATGTCTTTTTAGCACCCAATAAAATGTTTATTGATGAATATTTTAGATATGTCTCGAGTAACTAAATGCATAGGTCCAAATTTAACTGATAAACGAGTGTTTTTTAACCCCTCCAAAACAGACTCAAATGAAAAAACCTTAATTCCTCTTCTATTCAGTCATCACCCCCGATGACTTAGACTTAGGACGCAGTTTGACTAAACAAGATCATCGTCAAGACCACTGGGTGATGACCGAATAAAAGAGGGGTATGGGTTTGTTTAAATTGGTTAGAGTCTATGTAGAGTTTGGAAGAGTAAAAAAAATGGATTAGGTGATTTCTTAAAGTTACATGACACTATGGGAATTATAAAACCAATTTTAGTATGGCTTGTTATACTCTCCAACTTTGCAATTTAAACCTGATATACCTATTAAAATCTTCTAAAATCATAAATTTATGACTTTCTATTTCGTGCCCTAAAAAACCTGTACGAGAGACATTTTTCGTTATTTACTGGCCCTTACATATGAAAAAATATAATATATGGAAAAATTGTTTCAGGACCACATATTCCAAAAAAATAAATAAATTGTGGACTAGTACCCATCGAAATACTCCGAAATAACAAATTTCATGTTCTATTTTTATTAAAATAAAATAATGTAGGGCTATGTTTGACTCATGACACAATGTTCAGGGGTATATTTAATTTTTTTCGCATATGATATTTTTTTTTCTTGATAATCAAATTTTTTCACATTTTCTTGTAAAATATATCATAGATGCCTTTTTTTTTCAAATGCAAAAAATAAATTACAATATGGCCGCAAAACGAAAAAAGTATGATACCAGGAGAAACTGTTTCCGTACCACGTGTTCCAAAAAAATCTGTGAACTAATACCTATCGAATCTGAAATTACAAATTTCTTATTTCGGGGTTCAAAAATCTTGTACGGCCGTCGTGATCACCGAATATGCATTCCCCTTCTTTTATCAGGTCCTTATAAACGAAAAAATATGATAAATGACAAAATTATCCCGGGACCACATATTTTAAAAAAATCATAGACTAATACCATCAAAATCACATGTTTTCTATCCCGAGGCCCAAAAACCCTATATGAGCGTCATGATCCCAGAAGATGCATTCTCTGTCATTTACTGAGTCCTTAAAGACGATACAATATGATTTCTGATAAAACTGTCCCGAGACTACTTATTCCAGAAAAATTAATGGACGAATACCCAACGAAATTCTTTAAAATCACAAATTTCCTGTTCTATTTTTATTACAGGGCTATATTTGACTCATGACACAAAGTTGAGAGGATATTTGGTCTTTCTCACATGTGATTTTTTATGTTGATAATCAATTTTTTTCACTCTTCTTCTAGTAAAATATACCATAGAAGCCTTTTTTTTTTTTTTTGCAAATACAAAAAATAAATTACAATATGGACGGAAACAAATTAGTTTTAAATTTTTTATTAATTTTTTCTATTTTATTCCGTTCACACTTCTTTCTTTTTATTTTTCATACTTTCCTATCAAAAAATGAAATAAGAACAAGAACTTAGATAATGATAAACAAATAGATCCATAAGGGATATATTCAAAATTAAAATTAGTCGTTAAATTAAAGAAGTCAAAAAGAAATCAAATGTTGTCACAACTGATTCGGTAAGCTCCGGTGCACAGAGAACTATGAGAAAGATCAAATATATGCAGGACTTTGCAAGAAGGATCAAATACCCCAATATGGATTTTACTTTAGAAAAGAAAAACTTTTAACTTAATCTTTTTGCTTTAGCCAACGGAAAAGGGTATCTAAGTGTTTGTGTAACAATACGGGTATATGAACCACATTTTTAACAAGAGCTATATTAGTTCTAAATCACAAAGTTGAAGGATATATAATACCTGATACACGTTTCCGTTTTATTAATTAAGTAAATATGCACACTTCCGTTAGTAATTAAAGATGAAAAGATAAAATAAATTAACCCGTAAAACATAGGATTCCTATAGTATATAGCCTTTTGTTTTTTGGCTTTTACGGTCATCATAGCCTAGAATCTGATAAAATCATAGAAACCTCAAAGAGATGAGGAGAGGTAAATGGAGAAAACGTTTCACTCAAACTCAGAAGGAAAGTGTTGGCTGGAAATTGCAGAAGCGAGACGAAAAGTGGATTAGCCAGGTCTGCAGGAAAATCAGAGTAATAAAACAGCGTTTTAAGGTATGGTTATTTCCAACTCGTGAACTTAGCCGATACAAAGCTTTATGCACAATAATAATAATTATAAAAAGAAGAAGAAAGTGCAGATATATTGCCTGAATGTCTCATTCACAAAATACTTGGTTTTCTTAGTTTTAATGAAGCAACCAAGATGAGTATTCTTTCTAAAACATGGCTGCAAGCCTAGTCGACTCTTTCCACTTTGAAATTCAGAGTTGATTTTCCCATAGGCAATATGGAAGTAGTGGACAATATCATGGAGAGATATAGGAACGGGAAAATCCCTATAGAAAAGTTTGAATTATCATATTACAACTGTGAGTCGGATCATAAAGTCTTTCCTCTGATTGATAAGTGGCTTGACATAGCACTTCATAATGGTGTAAAGCATCTTGTCCTTAACTTACTTCTCGTTCCTTGCCTACTTTCAAAATCTTTAAGAGAATTGATTCTGAAGGGTTGTTTTGTTATGCCCGTTTTGTTATCTAGCGGTGTTGGAAACTACAATTCTTTGAGAAATCTTTCTGTCTTTCGTAAATTAGACGAGAACATGTTTCAGACTCTACTTAATAGTTGTCCCTCGATTGCCTCGTTCATCCTCGAGCAGTGTTGGGAGTTGGAGAAGATCAAGTTGGATTCCCTGAAGGTCTTGAAGATTCAGTATTGCGAGATAAGGGAGATTGATGCTCCAAATTTGATATCTCTTGGGCATATGGGGTATCAAAATCCTCAACTCAAAAATCGTTCTTTACGGCTTCGACTATTTAGATGATGCATGGTTTTGTAAGTTGAGGAAGTTTCTATCGAATTCGACAATCTTGGTCTCAAGTCTACATTGATTTTTTCAGATGCAAACCCAAAAGCATGAACGAAGGGTATAAAAACGTTCCCCACAAAGTAAAAGAACCTATACCCTAAGTTTGAAACTAAGACGAGCAAGAATAAAGCTTGAAATCATCAAATAAAGTAAAGAAAAGACATGGGGATTTTGGGAAATTTAAAGTGAAAAAAACTAATAATCAAGGAATAATTGAAGAAACTTAGTTTTCCACTTCACCCAAAAACATATGAAAATATCCAAGAACTTTTTAAGCTAACAGTGGTGTTTTATGTGAAGAAGAATTTCAAAATTGGAAAGTTATCATAGAATTTCAAGTCACCCATACTTTGGGGTTTCTAATTATCATGGTAAAATCACAATATTGATAGCTTAAATATCATTTTCTTCCATAAAAAGTTCGGATTTTAAAACCGCAAAAAGATTCAAGTAAAAATAAAGAAGTGATGAAGAACCCATAATTTGAATCTCATGAACAAAGAATTTTTGGATAAAAGTCTTACCAAAGCCTTGAATTTTTTTGGAACTTGATGATTTGAATCTTTCCAAATGATAAAAATGTCTCTAAGGATGTTTAACAAGGGTCGGATGTTTAACAAGGGTCCTTTTGGATAGGTTAAAATGAGTAAAAATCGAGCAACAATCAATATAAGCAAGAGTATATGTAAAAATCCCCAAAATATCCTTCATTTAAGAAAGAAAAAGCCCGGAATCCACCCCACGGGTGACCCTATGGGTCGTAGGGTGCACCTTACGGTTCACTGGGATGAATTGTCTGGGGCTTGAATTTCAGAGTTTAGGTTCCAACCCGTGGGTCTAAACCACAGTTGACCCTACGGGGTTGTAGGGTGGACCCGTGCTTCACTGGCAGCAATTGTAGGAAATTAAAATGAACTTGCAGAATTCATTTAGGACCTAAAATACACAATCCATATATGCGTTTTGAGTGTAAACAACCTTACGGATAAAAATGGAATCAACGAAATTGTCGTAGGAGGTCGTTTTCTGAGGTATGATCAAAATAAGAATTTGCGAACACTCAATAGTCCTAACCGAATAATCAAAAAGAAACCAACACTTGATCTAACCTAAAATCGACGCTCCGGAGCTGATGAAACAGACAAATTTTCAATCCAAGGCTCCGATCATCAAATTCAACTAAATTCAAACTTTTGAACTATGAAAACAGATAAAGTGCGCAAAAAGAGATAGTCGCAACGAAAGCTTTTGGACACAAACCAAGAGTCTGTATAGATCAAAATCCATCTTCCAGAGCTAACGGAGTTGTCAGAATTCAATTCTAAAACCGTTTACATATAATGTTAAGAAAAGCCAATGATTTCAATACTAAAACTCTAAAATAAGGAAACGAACAAAAAGACCAAACGAACGACTCGGGAACCGAGCTACCGGTTCTGATAAGTCTCAAATGGCTTAGGCCCTCTACAGGAAAGCTCTAGAATGCAAGAAAATGCGAAAAAACAAAAATGACCGAAAGTGTCATTACAATATCCATTACCAAAAAAACTTTCGTCCTTGAAAGTCAAAATAGGGCAATACCTGAAGTCTCGAAAAGGTGTGGATACTAATACCTCAACTCATTATCGAACTTCCAAGTGTCCTCCTCCACGGGACGGTATCTCCATTTCACTTTGACCATTCGAATCTCATGAGCTATCAACTTTCTTACTTCTCTGGCCAAAACTAGCATTGGCTCCTCAATAATTGAAAGACCTTCATCAACCTGAACCTAATCATACGAAGAACATGCGAATCATTATGAACATACCACCTCAACCTCGGAACATGAAACACCGAATGCACAACAGACAACATAGTAGGCAAGGCTAACTTATATGAAACGCTACCAATCCGACCTATAATCTCAAAAGGGCCAATATAACTAGGACTAAGCTTGCCCTTCCTACCAAACCTCATCACGTTCTTTATGGGTGATATACGCAAGAAGACCCTATCACCCACACTGAACTCTAAGGCGTGTCAATGACAGTTTGAATAACTCTTTTGCCTACTTCGGGCAGCCCAAAGCCTATCCTGAATCAAGAGAACCATATTCAAGGCATACCGAGTAGATCAGTAGTTTGATGTCTGGACTCAAAACCATTGAACCAACCAACGGGCAAACAACATCGCCTACCATACAAAGACTCAAACGGAGCCATCATAATGCTAGAATGATAGTTGTTATTATACGTGTACTCGTCCAAGGCTAAATGACGATCCTAAGAACTGCCAAAATTGAGTACACACTCCTTCAACGTGTCCTGAAGAACCTGAATAGTCCTCTCGGACTAACCATTAGTTTGCAAGTGAAACGTTGTGCTTAAATGGACCTCTGTACCTATACCATGTAGAAACGCTCTCCAAAACTGAGTACCACAGTCTAATTTGATAGAAACCGGTATGCCATGGTATTGAACCATCTGTTGAAGGTAAATAGAGGCTAACTTCTCTGCATTATAGTTTTTATTAACTGGAATGAAGTGTGCGGACTTAGTCAATCTATAAACAATAACACAAATAGAATTATGCCTGCTAGGAGTCCGCTGCAACCCAGAAATGAAGTCCATTGTAATCCTCTCCCACTTCCACTCGGGAATGGGAAGTTGCTGCAATAAACCACCTAGTCTCCGATGCTCAAACTTAACCTGTTGACAGTTTAAGCACCGAGACATGAATTCTTATGTATCCCTCTTTATGCCGCTCCACCAGTAGATCTGTCGCAAATTTCTACGGGTGCGTTCATTAACAGAAAATTATTCCTCCTTTCTAGAAAAAGTATTCCAAAAAAAATTAGAATTATAGAAAATATGTTCAAATTCCATTTTTCCCAAGAAAAATAGAAAATCTAGTTTTCCAAAATTACATTAAATTTGGAAAACTTCTAAAACTACTTTCCCAAAATTTTCCATAAAAATATGCTTCGATTTTCCATTATTCTAAACTAGAAAATTGTGTGCTTTTGAACTCATTTTCTGATTTTTTCATAATTTTCTTGGAATTAGAAAATTTAGAAAATTAGAGATGAAAAACTAAAAATAATTTTCTGTTAATCAACGCACCCTATACATCTTCGTAGCGCTAGGATGAACAGAATATTAAGAACTGTGAGCCTCACGAAGAATCAACTGGACCAAATCACCAACTTTGGGAACACAAATACGGCTCTCGAATCTCAAAATACTATCAAAACTCAAGGAAACACTATGGGTCTCACCCCTATTCAACTAATCATCAATATCCGCTAACTCCGGATCCTTAAGCTGACGCTGTTGAATCTGAAATATCAAGTCGAACCAATCGGTGAGCTAAGGAATGAACCTCCAGATCTAACGTCCACTCAGAAACTAACAAGGTTGCCAGACTATCCATATTCATCGCCTTCCGGCTCAAGGCATCCGCTACCACATTTGCCTTGCACGCATGATACAAAATAAATATATCATAGTCCTTCAGCAACTCGATCCATCTGCTCTGGCGAGCATTAAGCTCCCTCTGACTCATAATACATTGAAGACTGTGATGATCGGTGAAGATCTCACAATGAACATCATAAAGATAGTGGCGCCAAGTCTTGAGCGCAAAGACTACAGAGGGTGTTTTGATGAAACATATTTGAGTGCTAAAGATCAATAATATATGTACATGTGGTAGTTGAAGGGAATCGTGAGAGTAATTGGTAAAGTTGTTGTTACGTGATCAGGAAGTTAAGCGTTCAAGTCGTAGAAACAGTCTCTTGCAAAAATGCTAGCAAAAGTTGTGCACAATAACATATGTTTTATTACATCGAGTTGTCCTTGTACACGTGGAAAATAACTTAAATAACTAACATCAGAAAATGAAATGACTTCTTACTTCTTGGATTTGAAATAATTAAGGTAGGAAATAAAATCGTAGAAAATAAATTACATACCAAACATCAGAAAGTAACTTATTGCGTATGAAAATAATTATCTTTCATATAAATACATCGATGAAGGCGCTGAAGAGGTCATATGTCAATACTTTTTCTCGAAAAATATAGAAAAATTGGGGTGCTTTCACATCTAGATAATGCTTGAGACATGGATAACTAAAATTTCAATATCTGTTAGGATTTGAGCCCTAAATCCGAATTTACTAGAAAATAATTTAAATCGATAAAGAATAAACAATACACACAGATTTATAATGATTCACTCTCAATGTAAGAGCTAGTCCACTTTGCCGCTGCAAAGATCACTATAAACTCAAATTGGGAGTTGTGCTTACAAATCTTTCTTACACTCTTGGTGAAAGCTCTTTCAAGAAACTTGAGAGTTGTGTTTACAAATCTCTATTACACTCTTGGTGAAAACTCTCTCAAGAAACTTCCTTGAGAGTTGTGTTAACGAATCTCACTTATACTCTTGGTGAAAGCTCTCTCAAGAAATTTCTCTTATGTATTATTGTCTTTCAAAGATAAATACCAATTGAGTCTTACTGATAATTCTCTCAAGTATCCCTACCTATCTACCCTAAATCCGAATTTACTAAAAAATAATTTAAATCGATAAAGAATAAATAATACACACAAATTTATAGTGATTCACTCTCAATGCAAGAGCTAGTCCACTTTGCCGCTGCAAATGTCACTATAAACCCAAATTGAAAGTTGTGTTTACAAGTCTCTCTTACACTCTTGGTGAAAGCTCTCTCAAGAAACTTGAGAGTTGTGTTTACAAATCTCTCTTACACTCTTGGCGAAATCTCTCTCAAGAAATTTCCTTTATGTGTTATTGTCTTTAAAAAACAAATACCAATTGAGTTTTACTGATAATTCTCTCAAGTATCCCTACCTATTTATAGATGATGAGTGGTGCTTTATTAAAAGCCAAAATCAACTCTAAATAGGAATATAAAATCGAATTCTATTCTAAATAGGATTGAAAACCAAAAAAAAGTAGGATTAAGCTCTATAAAATACAACATGAATCTCCTTCGGCAAAAATTATACTATTTATATATAATTAAAATTATTTTTTATTTATATTTATAATAAATATTAAATCCTTTCAATTAATTCATGTATTTAGTTATTAAGATTTTA
>JBDJHY010000116.1:14127443-14139231 GCA_039654485.1 Withania somnifera | reverse complement strand
GATTTTGTTGGGGGGGACAAAAAAACAAAAGAATGAAGACCACTTTGTGGAACACCTATCTAATTTGCTGAATTGTTTTTCTCTCAACATAAGCCTTTGTTCCATAAAAATCCAAGTGCAATGCAAGACTTCGATCCCAACACATGCTATGCCCCCACCATCACAAGACATGTATAACCCTCCAAAAGGCAGGACAATAGAACAACACAAAAGTAGCTAAATTAACTTTTTGCAAGTGCCTGGATTTTGAATTGATCTACAATCAATCTCTGCAGCAGATAGCACACCATCCCTCTTGTCTATGTTGATACTGTCTTTTTTGCCGGGAATGTTAGCAAAACAGCTACTGATACCTGTTATTCGCACATAAAACTGAGATGGATCTTGAGAAATTCAGGGTTAGTGGGTTTTCCATTTTGGTTGTTTGATGAGAGGCTTCATCTCCATAAGGGCGACAAGACTACCAGGTAAAAATAAATTCCTTTTTTAACATACACTTTTATCGCTTTGTTATTGTAACAACTCCTAAATCTCCGATTATATTGATAATATTAGCTAACGATTACAACTCGCTAAGTAAAATAGAGGAGAATCGAAGAAGGAGATGAGAAGCTTAGAGTCTAACAAAGGGGATGAGAAAGACTAGACATTTTTATCAACAGTATGCATAATTCTTTTGCTCCTACCAAGACACTCTACCTGGATCCCAAATAAATCTCTTGTTGGGCCTGCTAATTCTTTGTCCTCTTTGCAGTTTAGCCCCTGGGGATATAGCTTGGCCTGCCTTTGTCCAATTAACTGGCCCATAAGCATCATCAGAGTTAGCTAGGTTCACAATGATACTCCCGCCCCCAATAAGAACCTTGTCCTCAAGGTTCGAGCTGACCAATAACACTGAGGAGAAGTGCTGACGTTTGGACGAATGATACTCTCTTTATGCATTTCAATCACTATCCAGTCCATCTTTTGTTTCTTGCATGGCTCTCTCATCCTTACACGTATAACTAATAGCGACATCACTTCAGCTAGATAATGAGTTTCAGTTTTAACATTCAACACCCAATCTAGCAAGTCAACTGGAATGCAGTGTGTAGTGATAGTTGTACTTGTGACATAATAAGTGCCCTTGTTGGTGGCAAAAATTAAAGTATGAAACAATGAGCTTTCCAAGACCAGGTTCAAGTAAGAAAAATATCCCATATCAAACATATGAACCTTCTTGTTAAATAAGACTGCAGGAACAAGCCCTACAACACTTCCATCAAAATAACGTGGAACTACATTGTCCCTTTTTTTCCATAACTTGTCAGCTATCTCGGTTTTCCTGGGTGTCATCGGTGGGCTCATAAGAGACAACATATCTTGTTCTTCTGGTGTATGTGCACTTGCAGCATCAAGATCATGCAATGTACGCCAAAGACGAAGTCCTTCTTTGTATGAACTTCTCATTTAGGAGGTGGATCTTCCTTCTCGCATCAAGAGCAAAAGTGGCATCACTACCAAGACCTTCGGCAAGTCCAGGAAGCATGTTCAACTGAACTGCCAAGAGAACATCAGTAGAAACGTCCAAGAAAGCATACTTATGCAGACTGTTTCTCTGATATGAAGTTCCAAGGGTGCAGCGCAAGAATTCCCCACAATTAATGTCTGGAACTTAGCAAGGTTCAGACTTCCCAAAGCACTAAAGTATTGACAATTTCTTATAGCTCCAAGTAATATGGCAAACAAATTATCACTGGGATCAAATTCCGAATTGATTATGGCAATACTGGCACCAAGTTAATATAAGCACAGCATGACCTTGTGAACTGAAGCGAGCAAAGATACCTCTGCTTACAAGCTGGGACAAAATAATAACCTGACATAATGCGCATCTCCTTCAAGAATTGGCCGTGCTCGAGTCCACATGGAAGGTAGATATTTCTAGCGTGTCGAGAAGGCAAATGCTTCCTGTCCTCATCAGAGAATGGTTTACTGAGATGTTCAAGGCTGCCATGATGTACTTGTAAACAAATAACATCAGGTGAATAGCTGACACTAGAAATTCCTACAACCGAAAACTCAATACTATGCGACTCAAAACTACTAGATGGAATATAGTAGTGGTTGCTTAATTATTAATGCAAACTCTGCAGCCCAAGCTGGATGTTCCGACTCAATAAGGAAAATTTCATCAGGGAAGAATTCTTATTATCTAGTGAAACCTCATAAGCCATCGATATTTCTCATCATATTGTTGTATGTAGTCACAACTATAAAAGGGAATCAACCATGATTCCTCATGTGAAACTTGAGTTAGCTATTCAGTTTCAACGGCTAAAAGCACACAGGAATTAACTTCAAAATCTTGCCCTATGGCGAACATATTTTCAACACAACTAAAAAGTGGGTAAGTCCCAAGTAATTCAATTTTGTTGTGTGGTCGAATGGCATGGAAGTGAGAATCATATTTTAAGATGGTGAATAAGCCATGGCTCTGGATATAGGACTCGAATAGAGAATCCGAGAGACATAATAGCTGGAATAGGTAACTGAAAAACCTGGAAAATTGTGGAAAATTCCTCTTGATCTGACTCCTCTTTGTTTTGGGAGTAGTGGTCACTGCATTTTTTAGCCTCTAACATGTGCAATGGAATTGATCCCTTGCTCGAAATTCTCATCCCAAAGGCAGACTCCATTGGTGTTAAAGGGGTCAAAGTAGTTGCGCTTGGAGCCTTATGTACTGAAATTTCAGAGCCTTCATACTAAATATGTGTGTTGCATCCTTGTTAACTGTCAGCTCGTCAAATGCATTATGTTTGGCTTTTACAAGACATCGCTCCACACCCTTACTGTTGGGGTAGGGCTCGGCCTCCGAACCGTATGTGGGACGAGTTTTTGCCTCATACAGCTCGGGCCCCTTGGCTCACTTCTTGATGCTCCTGTCGTAGAACTTTCACCCAGACGTTGAAACATTTCTAACGAAGTTAAGCGATACTCGCCTAGATAGACAACCAGTCAACCTTGAGTCAGGGATCCGAAATGACTTCACTGACCGATCACCGAGCAAGAAAGACACTTTACTCGACATTTCAGGTGGGAAAACTCTATAAGTGTGTCATCAAGTTAGGCAGGGGAAACTCAATAACTGTATTTTTAAGTCAAACTTGTACTAAAAAGAAAAAGTCATACGATGCAGATGCAATGCTATACCGTCAGTCTTATTTGTTTTAATAGTTTCTCAGCAACTCCAATTTCACATGTTTCCATGCCTTCAGGATCTTCTAAGTAAGTATTTCTGTCAATATCTAAGGAATCTACATCAATATGCTTTTTTGGTAACTCGATACTCTCAGCAGCTGCTTCATCAACTTGGAAGGTCTTAGTGGCTTTGTATGGCATTTCCTCAAACACCTTGCATGCCAGGTTCAGGTTTTTACTCTCTGGGTGTACATTCCACGATTGAGGTGAGAGTGAGTCAGCCACGGTGCTCCATGATGGAATTCCTGTAGCACGTACTGGACACTAGTCTATTGTGGCAAGTTGTTGGAGAAGTGCTTAATGCTTGTTAGGTGCTTCCGGTCTTCGAGCTCGGAATCAAAATAAACAATTTTGAAACGAAATAGTTCCAATCTGTAAGCTGTTTGTGTCGAAATAACCAACAATACCAATTCAAAGCTTCACCATCCAAATAAAAAGAAGTCAATGACAATTTATGATCTGAAATTATGTTATAGTGAGTGAAATGCCGATCTACCTGAAATACTCATGCTGCAGGGTCATCACCACTGAATTTGGGTATTTTCACCGAAGAAGCTTTGGGAATGGCTGGAGACATTTTTCATACCACCTCTTGTAACATACATAGAATCACAGAATTATTCGTCGACCATGGATCCTTCACAACCTTAATTGAATTACCGATGGTTCGAAATATTTGGTCCTCCATTGAAGACCTATGGATGAAAGCACCAATGTAATCGGAGATCTCGGAGTTGTTACATTGGTGCTTTCATTGAGAGCTATGCGTGGGGCTGCGACTCGGCGGTAACCTGTGTGCTAGGAGTTGTGGCCTGGGCCCAAGAGGGGTGCCATCCATAACCAACGAGGATCGATCCACGCGTGGGGCCGCAAATCGGAGTGGTGACTTGTGTGCCAGGAGTGGTGACCTGGACCCAAGAGGGTGCCAGCCGTGACCAACGAGGTCGTTGGTTCTCAAACGGGGGTCATTGTTATGTGCAGTTGTCCCTCATCAGAAGAATAAAAAAATATTAGTAGGTTTAGAGGCTAAATGTGTTCTCCCACCTATCAAGCTAGTCTTTTGGGTTGGGCTCTTCCATTTGGTCTATAACTTTTATAATAAAGTGACATGCATTTTCACTATAAATATTTTGGGCCCTTCCATGGTTAATGATGGTTGATAAGTGAAACTCGCGAAAGAAAAGAACGAGAAGTATGTATATTTTAACCATTATGTCTTAAATATAGTAATTGGAGTTCTATTCTAACTAGGAAATTGTGGACGGGCCTAAAGATGTTATCCCAAACTGATTTGCAAGTCTTTTCTGGGCAGTCTGCGAGATGTTGCCAATGTCTCCCATCAGCATCACATAAAACAGAGCAAACCCACTCAATTGCCTTCCCCTTCAATTCAAGATTCAAGCTTTTAAACTTGAGGTATGATCTACCTTTGCCTTCCGATAAAGGACTATTCTCTTAGGTCTATACCGTGTGAGTGTGTTAGAAAAGTTGATCAGCCACTTCTGTGGAGAAGAAGAAGGTGATTTGGTGCTGGGAGTGTTGGGAAATAATCTTTCTGTGATATGTAAGGGTAATAATCTAAGAACTTGCATAGACATGTGGGTTATGAAGGAGTATGGAGTTAAAAGAATCTTGTTATCGACAAGTATCCTCATAGTCCTGTGTCATTGGTGTGTGTTTAATGTGCCTTTTTTAGTTTCAAATAAAGATTTGCTTATGCTTGGACAAAATTTCTTGTTTTACCATCTGAAGGATCAGATATCCAAAGTTTAGTAAGTTTGGTTCTAGTCTTGTTTCTGTGCTCAAGTTACCTTGAGAACCTAGTTTCTCCAGTTCTACAAAACCAATCATGCATACAAGAAAAATGAAGGGTGCAGAAGCTCAAATGGACACAATTGTGTAAGTAATGACTTGTAAGAGTTCCACTTTATATATTTGTCTCATGAGGGCTGTTCATTAAAATGCTGTTTCTTTTGTCAAACATGGAAAAATGACATTGCATATTTAATGGACACAATTACACCACATCTGCTTGAAGTTCTTCATACTAGCTACTAGTCATCTGAAAGGTCCATACTTTGTCAGAAAAAGTATTTGAAATTTTTTGCAGAAGGTACCTTCTGATCGATCTTTTCATTACGTCTACTCCCTAGTTCAATGAAACTTTTGTTGACTGATTCAATTAAAAAATTCCACATAGATACAAGTTCTTTAATGACCTAAAATCAGGCACCAAGATAAACATCTTATAAACATATTTGGTTGTACAATATCTTTGTCTAATAAATTAATTAGAAAAATCTTTTCTATCCCATCCAAATATGGAAATATTTTACTTCTAACATTAGCTTATAAATCACACACAAAATAATGTAGCACGTCATTTTGTTATACACAGTTAAGCTCATTTAAAAGAAAATTTTATATTAGATTATGGTAGTTCGATAGATTAAGAAAAGAGGGAGAAAAACATTCAAAATAGGTTTGTTTGAAATTGTCGTCGGAAGATGTATATAAGAAGACTTCAACAGTAGTACACAGTCATGGAAACTCAAATGGAATTGGAAGCCTCCTGTCAGCCTAGCAAACCCACAAAGTCGATCTTGCCATTCCCTACCCTTCCACCAGAACTCAATATTGAGATCCTCTCTATGCTTCCGGTGAAGTCCCTCTTGCAAATTTGGTCTGTTTCAAAATCTTGTCTTGCCTTCACCTCTACCACTGTCAAGGCCATCTTAGTGTATCTGCTGACCATAAGCTTATGCTGGATTTTCATAAACCTTACTACAATATGAAGGGCTGTTCTCTTACATCTTTACTTGATGGCTCTGTTGCAGAGGCATCAGACTTGGATTATCCCATGAAAACATCTTTTTGGGTTATTGTGGGTATCAATGGACAGATTTCTCTTAATATTGAGGCAAAAGACCTGTGTCTATGGAACCCATCAATTAGAAAGCACACAAAATTGCCTTATTTTACAACTAATTTAAGGAACAGTACCCGTTTCATTTTTGGTTTTGGATATGATGAATTTCATGATGATTATAAGGTAGTGCCATGTATTTACTATTATAGGAGTTTGCATTCCGTTGAGGTCGAGGTCAAACTATATAGTCTAAAGGCTGATTCTTGCAGAAGCATCCATTATCCTCAGGACTGGATGCAATTCTTTGATTCAGGTAAGTTTGTGAATGGGAAGCTTCATTGGGCTAATAATACTAGTCCTTCTTTGGATAAGGGGTGGAACATCATTTCTTTTGATTTGGCTGATGATAAATGGGAAAAGGCGGATCAGCCTTGCTATGGAGAAGAAGAAGATGGTGTTTTGTTGTTGGAGTGTTGGGAAATAATCTGTCTGTGATGTGTAATGGTAATTGTGAAAGAACTGAACTAGATGTATGGGTTATGAAGGATTATGGGGTTAAAGAATCTTGGACAAAGATGTTTACCTTCAAGAGTCATCGTAATCCTGTGGAATTTGTGTTTGATCCACCCCTTTTAATTTCAAATAAAGATGAAATTTTGCTGATGTATGGACAAACTTTCCTGTTGTACAATCTAAAGGATGAATCAATCATATATAACAGAGTCTACTACATTTGGGTTTGGTCGTTTTTATGTGGAGTCGATCTACGTTGAGAGCTTAGTTTCTCCGATTTTACAAAATCAATCACCGACACAACAAGAATGAAGGGTGCGGAAGCTCAGATGGAAACAATTATGTAAGTAATGACATGTAAGAGTTCCACTTTATACATTTTTTATCATGAGGGCTGTTCGATTTCGTTTCTTTAGTCAAATATATAAAAAGACATTTCATATTTAAGAGACACATTTACACCACAACTATTTGAATATCTTGTTTGTCCTTTTACTTTTTTCATATTTTCATGAAAAAACAACTTTTACAAGAATAATAATTTGGTTGTAGTGTTTGGTGTGTTCAACAATCAAAGTAAATGCGTTGGACATTCTTCCTCTTGTTTCGAGCTGTGTTTTAAGTGGACATATCGTGCCTCCAGACGGAGTAAGAATAACTCCAGGCATGCAGAAATCATGGCCGATGAATGTGCCTGTAGGCTATATCAATAAGCCTAACCCTTGACAGGATTATCATTTGATAGTCCTATTTACCGTGAATCATAAGCTGAATCATGGAATAAGGATTACAGTCTGATATAGTTTTAGTGGTTTTCCTTGTTAATATCCACTGTTATTGCTTTGGCTATATTTTCCACTATTTTAGCTATTTGGCCAATCATAGGCTGAATCTCCCTCCACTTTAGCAGTAACTTTGACATTTAGCAAAAATGGTTGAATGTGGAGAAAGTGGTTGAGAAAATATTTTGCTGTTATGTTGACTAGTAGATTGCTCATACCTGTTGAATAGGGGGTTCCAGGAGAAATAGATTTGGTATGAAGCTTTATTTACTAGGGTCTAACTCCCAAGGCAGTGATAAGGTGATCTGCAAACACTCTACCCGCCATAGACCCCACTTATGGGATTGCACCAGGTATTATGTTGTTGCTGCTGCATTTTACTAGGTCCTGCCACTCTCTAGAGTACATGAATGTGCAAAATTTGTCATCTTTGTCATTTCAAATAGCAGGGTATTCTTTTCTTGTTTCTTAGTACAGCTAATTATGTATAATTTGGCTATTTCACAGAATCTTCATGCATTCTGTTTGATCTTAATATTAATTAATATTTCAAAAGAACAAGGGGCTATAGTTAGGTTATGTATCACAAAGTGAGATGAAAAGCCTTGTCGAGTAAAACTCTACATCGTAATGGAATCAACTATTAACAGCTTCTGGTTGCATTGTTAAAATATGAGCACTGCGTAGAAGCTGAACGGAATCACCTTAAACATTCCTCAAGTACAATTGGTAGGGAATCAGTATGAAACTCCTCTTTTTTAAGGCAATTTCTGATGAAAATGATTTTTGTTGCATCTTAAATATTGATCGTGCATAGGAATGGCACTGCATGTCGTGCTTTCAAGATATATATACTGTTTAATTGTGTCATGTGACATATCAATGAATCTCTTTATAAACTGTTGTTTATAATTGAGATTTCAGGAAGTGAAAGCAGTTGTTAAGAACAACTACCCTGCAGAGTGCTGATGGCTTGAATCAAAACAGTGAAGCCTGTTTTTTTCCTGCTCTCAATGTTCATCGAATGTACTCTTACTTCATTGTAGCTTGAATGGGTCATGAGAAAGATTGAACAAATTTTCCGTTTCTTCAATTTCAGTTGAATGTAGTGTCTAGACATTGTTGCGTCAAAAGGTTGAAAAAGCGTCTCCTATGCTTCAACTTCTTTCATATCTTGAGATTGATTTGGAACTAAAGGTTGGATCATCCCTTTTCTACTTATGTCTATTGTACAATGTCATCTTTTTGCAGTGGCAGCAATGTTGGTATAATTTATGTATCAGCTCAACTCGCATGTGTAAAAGGACATCTTTGAACCAAGTTAGATGAAAACCACGTTTAACGCATTTCAAGCTTCCAGATCTAAATCAACCTAACACCCATGTTTTCGCTGCATAATGTGTTGCATATGAATCAGCATTGGTGTTGCTTGTGACTTATTCTTGAACTTCTATTCTTAACCATGTATATATACCTTCTTGAAGGTGCACTCTCCTGCTCTCTAAGCATTTTGTTCATGGGTATTGCTTAAAGCTTGAACGGATGTACAATCGGACATTTTCTTCTGAAAAACCATATATGTCTGTCACCACTTTCACTGATGTGCACACTTCTCTAATTCCCCCCAAAAAATTATTCAAGGCCGCCTCAACTGTACATACTTCAAGATTGAAATTACTTCTAATACCAAACTTTCAAGATTCACAAAAAACATTAGAATCAGTTTCTGGCCTTGAATGTATAGTTGACAGTTAAAATGACATTAAAACATGTTTCGTTCCTTTCTGTTGCGACCGGGCTAGTGAAGAAACAAGTGATTCCTTGTTTCAGAATTGCTAAAGGCACATAATGAGCTGTGAAAAGAATGTTAAACTAGAACATAGAAAATAAGTATCCAAGAAACCAATAGAATAATAGGAATGCACTTGTATGCCAGAGAAAAGTAACACAATATAGAGGTCAATTCTAGTAACACGGAGATATGATATCACAAACACAACTCCTCTTTTTCGTCCAAGGGACTCTATTTAGCTTATATATCAACTTAAGCACCTGCATAAACAGAGAAACGTGTAATTTAAGCATCTACACAAGCTAAATAATGATTATAAGATATGTTGATTGGAACATACCCCTAACAAAGCATTCCAATGGATCAAGCTAGGCTAGAATACATTACGAACCAATTCTGAAATGAACTTCATCAACTGGATATAAAACAGAATCTGCTGAGGTGCTGAATAGTACAGTAACCAAAATTCAGGAGGGAGGAGAAAGGTAAGAGAGAAACTTCCCGTCTAAAGCAGGTGAAAATCATTCTGCGACAATTAAAAAGGATAATTCTTTTCTAGCAAGTCTGCTTAATTAGCATGTGGCTTTGCTCCTGAATGTAGTATCACCTAACATTTCGCCCATAAACAATCAGAGTGAACGCCTTTCTTCAAGAAATAAGATGATGTTCTTAATTATTCTATTGCTGCTAGCAGCTGGTGAAGTAGGAATGAGATCACGAGATATCAATGTTCGAGTTGAAGACAAAATGTTAGATAAAGGGCAAAGTTACCTGATCTGTACTGATGGAATTGTGAAGGTATTTATTAAATAACCGAGGTGCACACAAAATAGCATGAAATTTGAAGAAAGATTTATTGTATTATCAATCAAGTACCGAGTATTAGCTTAAGCTTTCATAGTTTAATGATGTCTTGAGTAAACATGTCTATGAGTATTGGTGTCTCTCCCAACTTCTTCACCTCTTTACGGATAAATTTGGTAGACCAAGTTATTGCCAAAAAATAATCCAGTATAGCTCCAAAATGTTTTCTAAGTCTAAGGAGAAGAGCTATCTTGTTGTTGGTTCAAAAATCTGGAAAACATGAGTTTGCGTACTCATTTTAGAGTTTTTTTGCAAACTCTGTTTATTTGAGTTGTTTTTGCAAAAAAAAGAAAATAAAGAAAAAGAAAAGAATCTTTTAAGATTTCCAAACTCCATGTCTCTGATCTTTTAGAAAAAGAAGTTAGATTCTTTTTCTCTTTTTGCTGTTAATATTCAAATAAAGTGCCTACCAAAGAGTTGAGAAATTCCTTTTTTGTTTTGGCATAACATATATAGATATGTTATTTAACTTGACATCGAATTATATTTATGTCTTCCAACTTTGAGCATGTACAAATAAGCATTTAAACTTGTATAAGTTTAAAAAAAAAAGGCATACACGTCCTACATGACATTCTACGTGGCAAATTTCATATCTTACGTGGCGTCCTACGTGTATTAATATCACGTAGGGCGGGTGTGTCTACTTGTTAATTTTATACAAGTTTAGATACTAAGTATCTACTTGTGCACATCTAAAGTTGGAGGGCATATATGTGATCTGAGGCCAACTTAGAGTGCATGTTTATGTATTATGCCTTTTTGGGGGGCAAACATTGAACTAGTTAGGTTGAGTGGGCCTTTTATTAATTATAAAGGCATTGCCCTCGAACTTTGGATGTGCACAAGTAGACATTTAAACTTGTACGGAAAATGCTCAAGTATGTAATCGAACTATTAGAAATGACTCATTTATGTCATCCATTGAAAGTTTGGTTCATTTATGCCACTCCTATTAAAAGTTTGGTTTATTTATGTCATTACTATTACAGAAAGGTTCATTCGTGCAACTATTTTAATAGTGATTTTTGTCATGTTACCTCTTATTAGAGGCCCACGTTATCTAATTCAAATTAACCAATATTATTTAAAATTAAATTATTAAAATAACACCCGACCCCACACCCTTCCAGTTAATGAGTCTGATTTTTATTTTATTAGTATGTTGTAAAGTAAGAAATTTGTTTCATTAAACCGGTGGTTGCTGATAAATCTATCAGTTCTGTTCTAACAGGTACTATACGGAGATCTTGTCAGCCATCAATTTCAATCGATTCACCATAGTCTAGGTTCGGTCATTACTATAGTGTAGGCATCGATCATTTCAGGTCTATATTGAATATTACTGAAATTATTATTATTGGTTGTAAACTCTTGGGTAAAAGAGAAGAGACTCTCATTTCTTGAAATAGGAAAAATGTTAATAAAAAGATTGTATCCATTGCGTTGAAGTGCGGCAATTCATACAATGACATGGTTGAAAGCATAATTGAGAGTCGAAAATTAATTTACGAACCAACCTACTTGATAATCTGTTATGTGATGAACAACAATAAAAAAGTACATCCAACTTTCATTAAGAATGATGGACAAGTGAAATTGTACATACTTGATGTTGCTTCGAACGGTTCACGATTTGTTTTGAAAATCAATGTTGTAGTTAAGTCTCCGAAGAAAGCCTCGACATCAGCTCCACCACCACCAGTCCCTATTGTCGATTTTAATCCA
>JBDJHY010000116.1:14107407-14118875 GCA_039654485.1 Withania somnifera | reverse complement strand
AATTTTTTTTTTTTTTTAAATTAATATGAATTTTAAAATGCTTGAAATCCGAAGATAAAATATTTGATAACAACGAATATAAGGTTTTGAGATTGGAGGAAATATAAATCTGATGAAAAGATTTAGAATTTGAAAAAAAAGAACGAGAATGCAAAAGAGAGAAAAATGAGTTGAGGTTTAATTTATGAAAAAAATAAGGAACCTAAATATATTATTAAAATACTAAGTTAATAAAAAAAATTAAAAATATTTATGTATAAAAGACCCTCACTTTTTAGCAGTAAAATAATATAAGACAAATAAATAAAAATTAAATTTCCATATCTCCAATTAAATTTAGCTAATGCCCATATCTTCAATCCTTCTCCGTTCTCTTTTATAGACATACCAAATTTGATAAATAAAACTGAAATCGGAACATGAGAATATAGAGACCTAGAATTTTTTTAATTGTTCAAACAGTAGCACAAACCAATCAGGACACCTACGTCGAATGTGATACCACGCGCGGTTTGAGCACCTGGGGCTAGTGTACTTTCCTCATACAAAGCGGTGCTACAAGTAATAGCCATTGGAGAGTGTTTGAGTTTCCCTATATACGCGCTACTATTTGCGCACGTGGTAGCACGCACTTCCCACTCTGCCCTATTTGTTCTTCTCTATTAATTCTCAGGTAACAACGACAGTCTCATTCTCAGTCCTCGGTCTCTCCGACTTCCTCTTGTAAGTCCTCTTTGTATGCCCTATATTTGAAATCAGCTAAAGTATTTTCTTTTTCTATCACACTTTGTTCTTTTTGGTGCAAACATTTGGGTCTAATACACTCTTTTTGTTTAAATTTGACTTGTAGTCTTCAATTGACTCATATTTGTGTAAACAACAAGTGTTTTTTTTGGGTTTATTCACCTTTGCACTGTCCAATTTCTTGGCTACATATATGCATTTCTCAATACAACAACACACCCAGTGAAATTCCCTGAGGTCTACGGAGAGATATGATGTAGCTTCAGCTTACCAAGGGTGTGAAGTATGTGTATTAGGGTAGAAGGTTAGTAGCTAGTGGAGTGTTGTCACTTTTCTGAGGGTTTAGGTGTAGAAAATCACTAGTGCAATAACTATCGTTTCTTGCTTTGGTTTCAGTAGTGGTTTAGCTACTCTAAGCTTACAAATTCTAAGTTAAAAGGTCATTTTGGTTGATTTGACAAATTTTAAACCAAGAAGGAAAAAATAATTATACCAATTTATAAATTTTATTGGAAAAAACCTAATTGATCTAGTTTGTTGTTGCTCACTAGTGTGATTCTGCAAGTTCAATGTTTCTTTTAACTTTGTGTTTCTAATCTTTGGATAGTGGACTTCAGTTTCAGAAGCAAACATTAATAGGTTTTGTTATGGACACTCTGATCCACAATGGTTATAAACCTTTAGAGTTTTGAATAATTTATGCTTGGTTAACTTTTTATTCCTTTGTGATGTCCGATTTGGAAAGAAGTTGTTGCCATGTTGCCAGGAGGTCATGGGATCAAGTTATGGAAACAACCTCTTATAGAAATGTAGGGTAAGGCTGTGTATAATAGAAATGTAGGGTAAGGCTATGTACAATAGACCCCGGTGGTTCGGCCTTTTCGTGGACCCCTAACATAGTAGTGCACCGTGCTGCCCTCTTCTGTCCAGTTTGGAATAGGTGTTACTATATAGTTAGTTGAATTGATTGCTTTAGAACTAAACAAGTTTTTTTGGGTTGTCCTAGATGCACAATATACTCATACATGGTAAAGCTTTAGAATATTCTCACATCAGAGATGCTTTTGAGTGGGGGGTAAAGTAATAAATCTTCACGTGTATTTAGCTCACATTGAAGATAATATTTTCCAGAAACAGCCTTTCTACCTCGTGTTTCTACTCCACGAGGTAGAGGTAATGTCTGGGTACACCATACCCTCTCCAAACCTCAGTTGTGGCATTTCACTGGGTATGTTGTTGTTAGTGAAGATAATATAGTATTCTCTTCTTTCTTTATTCCTTCCTTTCTACGTTGTGGAGAGAGTGGGTGGATTTTTTTCTTGGGTCGAAAGGCAGGCTGATCAATATGACCAGAGACAGATCTTTTCAACTATAACATTATGTGTGACTTGATTCTCTTTAAATGATGCAATATTTCTGCACCTTCTTGTTTGAAAATTGCTACACCCATTTTTGGCGCACTTAACGAGTTGTTGCGGACCAAAAAGCGTGGTATTTAAGTGGAGAAAGGTAGAGGTATTGACACATCATCTACTGAGTTTCGAACCATGCGCCAGGTCCCAGGTTTCCCCTGCGATTTCTTGGTTATCAGAAAAATAGTTGGTTTGACATATGCAACATCCTATTTTAGATACGATTTAAAGCCTTATTTGCTTTCTATCTCTGGTTCTGCTCATATACACTCTGGTTTTTGTAGGCTCACGGAGTAATTTTGTGGTTGCATTTAAATCCAGAAAAGAATGCCGCCCAATCCAAGAGTTAAGAAGGCATTTCGTGCTATGAAAAATATTGGCATCTCTGAGGAAAAAGTGAAGCCAATCTTGAAGAGCCTTCTAAAACTATATGACAAAAATTGGGAGCTTATTGAAGAGGAAAATTACAGAGCACTTGCAGATGCTATATTTGAAAAGGAGGAAGCGGAGGTTCAATCTGTCTTTCTTTCTTTGCTTTTATTTCTCTTACGTTTCTGGTCAAATCAGAGTTTCGTGTTTCTTCTTTACTTGACAAGCATTAAATGTGCTCAATGGAGTCTGAGTTCTCTTGATTGACATCCTATTGCAGGCGGCAGAACCTAAGAAGCCTGAAAATAATGAAGTACGAGATGTGGTTTGGTTGCATATGTTTAATTTAAATCTCCTTGTATTTTACTATAGGATCTGATTTTTTTTTCCTTCCCCATTTCCCTTGTAACTTTTATTGGTGTCCCTTAGCTGCTTGTGCAGCGAGAAGAAGTTTTAGAGGAAGAAGCAGTGCATGAGGAGCCTGAAAGACCACTTAAGAGATTGCGGTTAAGATATCAAGAAGGTCAGGCTTCACCTTCCGCTAACAATTCTAGTGCCGGCACTTCTCTTAAAAGGCCTAGACGGGAGGAGGAATGTGATTTACCTGGACCTCGTTATCAGAACCAGTCGCAAGGGGAAGCAAATCCTAGTTCTCAGAGGAATAATCCCAGACTGGACGAAACTCAAACATCTCCAATAATGTCCAGGGGTAAGAGTTTAATTTCTACTAAATCTTCCCATGCACCAAAGCTCAAAGAGCCAAAAAAAGAACCAGGCGGAGAACTGTCTCCTAAACAGAAGATGTCGGGATCCCTTGCTTTGATCAAGCCTAAGGATGAACCATATACTGATGATGTCCCGCAGTTTGAGGTTCCTATTGCTGTTATTCACCCAGGTATCTAATCTTGGATGGCCAAATGTTGGTATTTACTGTGGCACGAATTGTTTTTGGTCATGATTTTTCCTTGGCCAATATACATTTTTTTTCTCTGTATGGGGAGTTAGAAAGTAATACAAGACATAATTAGATTCGTGTACATTGTTTACCCATTTCCCATTCTGGGAGTGTACACATATATTTCGATAGTTCTTGTCTTATAGAAGCTATGGAGATTACAAATTTAAAATTTTGACATCTTGGTGGATCTCTGTATGGGTTCCTGATCATTTTGCATTAATTAAGTTACAGAGTTCATATGTTATTACCTTCATTGGTCTGTGATTTTCTCATTAGAAAGTTTCCTGGAAACATCTATAAAGTTTTCCTTTCTAAATGCCTTTGTTTTGATTCTTTAGAGCCATCAAACAAGGGAGATACTTCAAGTGGTAACGCCTCACGGAGACATTCAGAAACTTCTGAGCCTTTAGCAATAGAACTGAGAAGTAGAAGAGATGCAGGTGAGGAAATTATGACTTCATCAAATGGAGTGACAACCAGTCATGAGCTGGTAGATGTCCAGGATACTTGTCGCGCTGATGTGGATATTGCCTCCTCGTCATCTGGAGAGGTAAAAGTATCTATAAACTGTGATCCAGTTCTTTGTAGATCAGATTTTCGTATACCAAGTCTAGAATCAGTTCTGAAGATGGTGGAGCTTAAATGTCTTAAATCATACAAAATACTGGACCCTAACTTTTCTGTGATGAAGCTGATGCAAGACATGTGTGAGTGTGTTTTGGAACTGGGAACTCAACATAGTCATGAATTGCAAGCAACCACAGAAGTTGCTGCAGAAAATGATATTGGCTCGAGAAGCATGACTGTTAATTCCTCAAATGGATTTATGAATTTTGAAATTGATGCTGGGGATGCTCAACCAAGTATACCCCGACTCTCTCCTCCTTACATTGGTGAAGACAACACTCAAGCTGGCCATATTGCATCAATGGGCAACTGTGGTAGTACTCCAGAAATAAATATGAATGGTATTGAGCAGACTAATCCTTGGAGTATGGAGGCTCCATGTGAATTAGCTCTAGGTGAAATAGGTTCTTTTGATTCCTTAAACGTGTTACTGAACTCTGATCTTGGTGCTGGGGAAGCTCAACCAGAGATACCCCATGTCGTTTCTTATATTGGTGAAGACAGCACTCAAGCTGATCATACAGCATCAACGGGCAACTGTGATACTGCTCTAGAAACCAATCAGAGTCATCTTGAACAGACTAATTCACAGAGTTTGGAGGTGGTTCCATGTGAAGCGACTCCACATAATGTAGGATCTGTTGATGTCATTGATATAACCAAGGGGCAAGAAAATGTTATAATTTCCTTGATGAATGAAGTTAATAGCCACCATCCACCATCATTCCACTACATAGCTTCCAATGTGGTTTTCCAGAATGCACATGTAAACTTTTCTCTGGCTCGTATTGGAAATGATAATAGTTGTTCAACTTGCTATGGTGATTGTTTATCATCACCCACACTTTGCGCATGTGCAGAGGCAACGGGGGGCGATTTCGCCTACACAAAGGAAGGTCTTATAAAAGAAGAGTTTCTTATAGAATGTATTTCCATGAATCGTGACCCCAAAAAACACTGCCAGTTCTTCTGCAAAGATTGCCCACTAGAAAGATCAAAAAACGAGGACATCATAGAAGCTTGCAAAGGTCATCTGATGAGAAACTTCATAAAAGAGTGTTGGTGGAAATGTGGCTGTAATAAGCAATGTGGCAATCGTGTAGTACAGCGAGGTATAAGCCATAAATTACAGGTAGGAATGTGTGGACGTTGCATTTGTCTTTGATCACGCTGATGATGTTAGCTAATGCATTAAATTTAACTGCTGTTGTGTTTGTTCTTTGAGCGTGACAAAGCTCCTTCTAAAGGCATAATTGAGTTTCCACTATTAACTTGCTCTATGATTGTTGCTCTTCTTTCAGGTATTTATGACTCCGGAAGGGAAAGGTTGGGGCTTGCGCACCCTTGAAGACCTTCCTCGAGGTTCTTTTGTCTGTGAATATGTTGGAGAAGTTTTGACCAACATAGAACTATTTGATCGTGTTTCACGGAGCCCCAACGGGGGGGAACATTCTTATCCAGTCCTTCTGGATGCTGACTGGGGTTCAAAGGGTGTCTTAAAGGATGAGGACGCTCTTTGTTTGGATGCTACATTTTTTGGGAATGTTGCCAGGTTCATCAATCACAGGTAAGTCCGCAAAAATTGGATCCCAAGTTTTATCCCTTTTTTCTGTATTTTTCCAGCTTGGCTGGCTTTGTCATTTAAAACAAAAACAACAATCTAATTGACTTTTGGATCACTTTCTGTTTGCTTGCCCTCAAGTAAGTTCCTACTTGACTTTGGACTAGGTTTCAGTGCTTCTTTGAACTTCTGTATTTACCCCTTACTTTTCAAATTCAGAAAAGTAAGCTTTCTTTTTCACAATTAAAAAACAAAAATAAAAAAATGACAATTCATAGTGCGAGTCAATCAAAGCCCAATATCCATTAAACATTCACGTCCTGTTTTTGTAGATGTATCTGCTTACTTCATGCTTCTTTTCTTGCATTACCATTTCTAGCTTATTTAACTACTCTGCCAGAGGCAGACTGGAGAGACCATGTGATAACGACCGCGATCCGGGGGATCTCGATCCATATCGTTGAACGAAATACGAAAAACGGAAGATATTCGAATCCGTGAGAAAATGAAGAATTCGGAATAAATCAACCACAAATTGAAACTATCGATATATCCACAATAGCGACAACTCGATGATCGATGTAACCAAGTTTGAAATTAATTAGAAGATACACCTACTCCTAATGTTCTCGAAAAAAATAAACAATCGAAACACCATGATGTCTATTAACTACGATTATCTACCTACGTTGGGAATCCTCCTACTAACACTAACTACAAGCTCAGAAGCTTTAAGCCAAAGGCTTTACAAAGATCAATCTTCTTAATTCCAAAATAGTCTACCTATCAATTTGAAAGACAAGCTATTTATAGAGGCTAAGTTTGCATTATTACTCTTGGGCCTAAAAGTGACTCATAACGTCAAGTTGGCCCCCATACTTTTGGGCCTCTCCAATTTAAGCTCCAATTGTCTTCCATAGCTTCCCAAGCTATTCTCCACACCCGGGTTTGCCTCCTTTGGCTGTTGATTATGTACTTTAAGGCTCCATTTGGTGCGTTCATCGAATCCATAGCTTGGGTAATCATGATTAGACCATGAAGTATAGGTCTAGCACACTTGGTGCTTTACTGGGCGTTATCACAATGCACCTAGCAATTTGCATCTTCTTGTCATGTCAGAATATTCAAAAACTGGAGAAAAGAAGCAATTAAGGAAGAAGACGGAGAACCATGCATTTTGTATGTGTTTGATGTTTAATCATACATAGATGTCGGAAATATATGTTGATGCATTTACTTGTTCATTGCTGTTCTGATCCAGATGCTTTGATTCAAATTTGGTTGAAATACCAATTGAAATAGAGACTCCTGACCACCACTACTATCATGTAATGAATCTTATGCTCTCTGAATCTTTACAATTCATTTCATCCTCAGGAGTCAATCTTTCACATTGACAGCTTTGTTGGATAATTTCATGTGATTGATTCTTGCAGCTTGCTTTTTTCACTACAAGAAAGATTACGGCAATGGAGGAGCTCACTTGGGTGAGTAGGCTTTATTTCAGTGTCACATGCTCATGTTCATTGTATTGCTCTTGTTTTGTTACTTCTAATTTACCGATATAAGTACACTGGTCTGGTTTGCTTCGGACCAACTTGTATGTGTTTTCTGATTACTGTGCTGACTATTTCATTAACATTGAGCCTATGTTGCACAGAGAATTCTCTTCCACTTAATTCCTCTTTCGAGGCCACATATCTCCCTGGCTAAGGAGTGAGAAATCTTTCTCCTATTACATGAATCCAATTTTCATTTCACCCGGAAAAAGCCTTCTGATTCTCAAGAGACTTCATTTACATCTATATTGGGTTGGCCTGCAGACTTTAGGGTTTGGAGGAGGCCCTGTTTTAGTATTGTGCAGCAAAAGTCCATAAAAACAGTAGCCATTTTTGCTGAAATAGCTTGTTCACCAACCACCTAAAAAGTATAAAAGAGTGCTTGACAAAACTTGATGCAGAAATAACTGAATGAGCTTTCAGAAAAAACAAACTATGGCCAAAACCCTGTGTTCCACTCCACTAGAACAAATAGGAAAATAAAATTAATGGAATTTCTGTGTGTATAGTGCCTTGCTAATCTAATACATGACTATAGTAGGTCAGCATTGTAGTCACATTTTTAGTGTACTTAAACACCCCTACTAGGGTACTGCAGCATTTTCATCGAGAAGGCTTTTTGATCATTTCAGAAAAAGTTAACTTTTCTATTATATTAACTTGAAGATCACATTATGAATATGTCTACCAGAGTTTTTTTCTCCAGTTGCTTTCATTCAAGAAAGATTGTTTGGTTCAAATGTGTTTTCATGGATATATACCAATCATTAGTGAAGGAAAAAGAAATGGATGATGCAGTACCCTGGGAAAAAAATTGGGGATATTATCCAAGGGAGATATGTTTCAAACAAAATTTATTAATCCTAGATGAGGCTGGTTTAGTTTCTTGGGTAAAAACTATTTAGCAACTGGTACAAGAAGGGCCACCACTCCTGATCAATGGCAAGTCCACAGTCCGGCATCTCCCGATCTCCTTGCCATACAACTGGAGTTGGGTTACATTTGAGGGGGAAGAGAAGAAACGAAGGAAAAGAGAATTGAGTTTGGATTGCTGGTTAAAAAGACAATAAAGACCCTTCTTAATGTGGTGTTAGTGTTGGCAGGGTTGTTTTTGAGAATTAAAAAATGGAGATAATCTATGTTATATGTATACTGCATATATTTTTTTTATTTTATCAAATCACTTCCTCATTTGCTTCTCAAAGAAAGATGGGTAGATGCTTCTCAACTTTGGTTAATTTCTCACTCTTAATACTTCAGAGCTTGTAATTATATGATATATCCTGAAGATTAGAAAGTGATGTCTGTGTTTAGGTTACTCTAATCTTAAAGAGTTATGCACAATGAAGGTCTCCTCTTAACTCTGGAATTATGGTTAACCATGTTGATCATAAATGGAGTAAAATCAAATTTAGGCCCCTGATTTGAGAATTAATTCGAAGTGTCATCTTTCTATATTCTTTATTGCGATAATCAACAAAACTGAGCTATTTCCTGAATATGCCTAGTAGCAGCATAATTAGATGAATTTGTGTTGATATCCTTGAGAGAACATAAGCAGGCATTTGAAAATGCTCATATTTCCAATTGAAATAAGTCAACAATATGAAAGATGGTCGTCCAGAGAGTGGGGATGTCAAACTACTCCACTATAACATGAATAGTAGTAAGTAACTGTGGCTCACCATTTCAACACGTCTAGTTTTTTTGTGGCACGAGTGCTTACCTGGTATCAAGGTGGTAGCCTCCATAACTTTCAGAATATATGCTTTGCTATTTGGTGATTATCTGCTTGATGAACTTTGGATTTGGCTCTTGCAGGATTATGGTATTGATTTTGATGATCTTGAGCATCCAGTAAAAGCATTTAAGTGCCATTGCAGCAGCAAGTTCTGCCGAAATATGAAACGTCCAAGCAGTAAGTAATATTGGTAATCATCCCCTAGATTTTATGGTTGGAATTTGGAAGCTATAGTTTCCTTTTATTTTCACTTATGAAAATTGTTCTAGTTGAGTTGTAAACTTGTCCAGATTCTCAAAAAGAAAACATGAATTGCAATTATTGCATCCAAAGAAACAAGCCTTCTTTTTTTGTCTGTGTTATGACTTCTTAATGGAAGTTGAGTGGCATCTGAACAGATGTTACCAGTGGATTGGTATTATGGCCCGTCTGTAGATTCCTGAAAGAGATTGCAGGTTCAGTAACTTTGTTTGTTCATTAGGTTTCAGCAGATTCCGGAAGGAATTGCAGAATCAATAGCTTTGTTACTGTTCACTAGTCAGCTGCTTGATTGATGATCTAGTTTCTAACTATTTGTTCTAATATACATGGTTGGTCTTTGTTATTTTCATTAGTAATTGTACCTCCACGAAAGGAATGAATCTTTGAAGTTAAAGCCTGTCTAGCCCCAGGTAGAAAATAGAGGTGGTGTTTGCTTTAGAAAATTGCTAAAAGAAATTCCGATCTTTTTCCTGAGTAGTTTCTAACCTGATGCTAGAGGTACTGCAAAAACTGAACAACTTTTCTCTTACAAAATTTGGTTGAAAACAAATTCCAGAACTTTTTCACCAACAAATGCCACATGTGTGTAAGATGGACGGGGGTTCAAATAAGATAAGTTAGTGAAACTTGGGCGGAACTCAAGTAAACCTAAACTTCTTGAGTAAAAAAGATACAGGTTGGGTCAAAATGGATAACCAACAGGTCATAAGCAAGCCCTCTGCCAATTCAAGACCATTTCCCACTTTATTTTTTTTGTAGTTCTTTAAATATCTAAATAAGCCAGAAAACTTTTCTTTATAGGGAGTGTGTTTAGTATCTCTTCCAAAAAATGATCATGTTTTTAGTTAAAAGGTTCTTTTTCTTAGGAGAGTAAACATAGGTAAATTTTGTTAAAGAGGAAAATACGTAACAAACCAATAAAAAGTTCTTTACTTTAGGTGAAAGGTTGAGAAAAAAATATGTAAATACAATCTTTCTTTCCATCCACGGATATAAATGAATGAACTTTTGTTTTCCTTAAATAAATAAGGGAAAGTGAGATGCTTTGAAGACAGAATTAATAGCATCCAGAAGGTCAAACATAGATTCATTGCTACCTTTGTATTTTTGGTGTGAACAATCTTGCATAGATGAAGATGGTAAACCTAGTGGATTTCATAGGATCCTTGTAAGTAGCTAGTTCTCTTATAGTTTTTTTTGAGGTTTGCAGCATATCCTTAATATTGCTGAGTACAAGCTTATCTTGTTAAAAAATAAAAAGAGAATAGAGAGGGCAATATATACCAGAAAAAATACCTTTTTCCTTTTTCTAGGAGAGTGGAAATATAGAGTGAGAATTACATCCAACAACCGAACAAAACCAACTTGTGGAAATATAGAGTGAGAATTACATCCAACTACCGAACAAAAATGACTTTTTTTTCTTTTCTTTACATAAGAAAACTGGGTGAAATCCTGAGACACAGATATACCCATCAAACCCAATCAATGAATACATTTATTTTCCTCTTGGAGAGAGAACATAAGTGAAAAAGCATTCAGTGTTGAGAGTGGTGTATTCCCACCAAAGCAAAGTAAAAAAGCTCTTGGGAAAGTTATTGATTGAGAAATTTACCCACCAAACCAAAAGAAAACCCTTGATTTCCTTGTAGAGAGAATATTGGTGACTATGTATAGTGAAATATACTCCAAAACTAAAAATGTTCCCTCTATGGATAGAGATTGTATAGAAAAGTAACAAATGGGGAAGACGGTATTAATTTTTATTTTTTGACACAGCTGAAACCAATTTTGTTTATATGATTAGTCTATTTATTGGATTGGTGGTCTCTTTAATATGGCTTGGACAATCCTCACCTCTTGAGTTAGCTTTTGCGGTTGAGTTAAGCCCAAGATCCATTATTTCACTGTTATGTAAAACGTTAACTGAAGGTCGGCTAAAGATCTGGTTGTTAACTTTTTGCACAGGATGAGCCCTTTAGACTCCCGTGTATCCCCTCAATCACTTTTCATGAGTTAGGGCCTTGTCATGCATCCTCATATTCTCCATGAGCTGTTCACAGCACAATTATTCCTTGTACTCAGAAGTCATGAATGTCGTGGTAAGATTTGGTACCATTAGTCACTTGGTATTATGCTACCTGTAGGATCTAGATCAAGAAGGTAGATCTGAGATGCTGATGTGATCGAACTCAGTCAAGGTGATGTTTTTGTATCTCTGAAGGGTTCTAGTGCC
>JBDJHY010000116.1:14085064-14107307 GCA_039654485.1 Withania somnifera | reverse complement strand
AACTATTAGATACTTCTACTGGGCATACAACTAATACCATATTCCCTGTGGGAACAACCCTAACCTAGTTGGATTCTATATTGGACAATGATCTCTTATGCTTCGGCGGGAATTATAATTTGAGCGTTATCAACCAACATAAGGTCACAGAGTCATACATTCCCAAAATAACTTTCAAAAACCATTATGGCCAATTTAAATTAGTGGTCGTGTTATTTGGTTTTACAAATTCTCCTACAATATTCATGGACCTCATGAACAGGGTGTTCAAGCAATACCAAGATCTATTGGTGATAATTTAATTGATGATATTCTGGGTTAATCCTGAAGCGAGAAATCGTATGAAAACCATCTAAGATTGTCCTTCTTAACCCTTCGAGACCATCAGTTCCATGCCAAATTCTCCAAGCGTGAATTTTAGTTGAAGTCAGTAGAATTCCTAGGTCATTTAATCTCCAGTGAGGGTATTCGTGTAGACTCCTAGAAAATCAAAGTTGTCTAGAATTGGCCCAGACCTACATCTTTATTAGATATCTGTAGTTTCTTGGGTTTAGCAGGGTATTATCATAGATTGGTCCATGGATTCTCCTTTATAGGATCACCTTAGATAAAGATGACTTAGAATAGAGTTAATTTTGAATGGTTAGACCATTATGGGAAAAGTTTTCGAGAGTTGAAAACCAAGTTGACCACATCCCCAGTATTGACCATACAAGAGGGTTCAAAAGGTTTTGTGGTATACTAGATGCCTTTCATGTTAGTTTTGGATATGTATTAATGAAGCATGGTAGGTTAGTAGCTTATACTTCCCCACATCTTAAGTTTCATGAGAAGAGTCCGACTCACGACCTTGAGCTGGCAGCTTTTGTTTTTTCCTTTAAATCTGGAGACATTATATTTATAGGGTGAGTGTTGATGTTTTTACTCATCATAGAAGTCTAAAATATGTATTTGAGGAGACGAATTTGAATTTTCATCAAATAAGGTATTTGAAATTGTTAAAGATAATAATATGCCAGTCGTATATCATCCAGGAAAAGCCAATGAGATGACTGATACCCTTAATAGGTTGTCTATGGGAAGTGTGACATATGTCGATAAGGAGAAGAAGGAGTACGCTAGGGAGGTGCATAGGCTTGCACACCTTGGGGTCATGTTGGTTGATGCTGAATAGGAGGTTGTTGGTTCTAACTGCATAGGAATTTTCCCTAGTGGTAGAGGTGAAAGAAAAGTGGAAAAGAGATCCATTCTTTCTTAAGTTGAAAGGTATAGTTGAGGTTGATAGGCATAAATGGAAGGTTTTCTCCAAAGAGGGAGATGGTGCGTTGAGATATGAGGTTAGGATGTGTGTACAAAATATTGAAGGCTTGAGGTAATGTATTTTATTATAATCTCACAGCTTCCAACATTTTATTCATCCGGGGTGCTACAAAGATATACAGGGATTTGAAGGAAGCGTATTTGTGGGAGGGGATGAAAGGGGACATAGTTGATTTTGTGGCTATGTGTCCGAATTTCCAGTAAGTGAAGGTCGAACACAAAAAGCCAGCTGGTGAGATGAATAGGTTTGAAATTCTAAAATGGAAATGGTAAGTCATAAATATGGATTTCGTTACTGGTTTGCCAAGGACTTAGAGGAAGCATTATTCTATTTGGGTGATAGTAGAAAAGTTGACCAAGTTATCCCATTTTCTACCAATGCATATTGGTTTCTCAGGATAGGATTATAGTAATTGTGTCTTTGGGAGATTTGTTTCCTATATGGTGTACGGTTTTAGATAGGACACTTAGTTTACTTTGCATTTATGAAAGTCCTTCCAAAAAGGGTTAGTGTCATAGGTTCACCTCACCAATGATTTTCACCGGCAGACAGATGTTCAGGATGAACAAACCATCCAAATTATAGAGTATATGCTAAGATCTTGCACTCTTGATCTCAAAGTCAGGTAGGATGACTACTTTCCATTGATAGAGTTTGCTTACAATAACATCTGTCATGCTGGTATCCAGATGGCTCCATTTGAGGCCTTATATAGAAGGAGGTGTAGATCTCCCATTGGTTGGTTGAAGTTGATGAAATATCTTTGTGAGTTCTTGAATTAGTGATTGAGTCTACTGTAAAGGTTTAGATCATTCGGGAAAGGTTGAATACTTCCTAGACTAGGCAAAAGCATTATATAGATATAAGGAGGAAGAAGTTGGAGTTTAATATTGGTGATGGGTTCTTTTGAAGGTGTATTCCATCAAGGGAGTTATGAGATTTTTCATGAAGGGAAATCTTGGTCTGTGTTTCATTGAGCCATATAAGAATTTGAATGGGGTTGGTAATGTTGCGTACAGGTTAAATCTTCTGTTAGAGCACACATCAGTACATCCAGTCTTCCACATCTCCATGTTGAGAAAGTGTTTGTCAGATCCTTCTTTTGAAGTACATAAGGAAAGTATTAGTGTTAAAGACAGCTTGACTTATGAGTAAGTCCCATTACATAACATAGATATGTAGGTTTTCAAGCTTAGGAATAAGGTTATAACATCAGTAAAGGTTCTATGGCGCATTAACACATTTGAGGGATCCACTTGGGAAGCTGACGCAAACATGATGGGGGTACCTATACTTATTTCCTTAGAGTCCCACTTCTATATGAGTTAATAGCCTTCCATTCAACCTTTTCTTTTGTATGTTCATTACATATAGCATATATCATGTAGTCCATATCATTGCATAAGTACTTATGTATGAGTATTTATTTATTTATTGATGTATCCATGTTACCTAGAGTCTATAAGGATTGAATGCATTTGGTTAAAATGAGTTAAGGGTAGAATCATTGTTAATTTAGTTATCTTGGTGTTATAAATGAGTTTCTGATTGTTTTCTAGAAGTCTATTATTTTACCCCTTTTTACTTGGCTAAAGTCTTCATTCAAGGACGAATGAAGCTAAATAGGAGATATTGTACTAAATGGGAGATATTGTAACACCTTATAAATCATGTTAAGGGCTTTAGTGGGATAAATAAAGAGATTATGTGAAGTTTCGTCAAACTTTGGAACTGGCCCAGGTCCCACGGGTTGTTCCATGAATCGTGGTAGGGTTTCACACACCTTGGATTGAACTGTGGAACCGGACTAGTAATTTCCCTTGCTCTGCCTCGGATTGACAGACCGTTCCATGGACCATAAAAGGGATCCAAAATCCATCATTTGAATCATCATATGGGATAATATTTCTTAAAAATTTTCTAAGTGTAGAATGAACCCAAGTGATATGATATCAGGAAGCAATGATCGTGTTAGACATACACTTTGAGGTCTAACCGAGTAAAGCCAAGACATGATCAACTTCAAGGAACTAAATAGAGCACCAAATTGCATACATAAGCACCAATTAAGATAAAATCATGTTTGGGAGATAGGTTGGTTGACATTTGAAAATATGAAGGACTTTTTTGAAGGGACCAAACTTAAGGGGTCAATATGACAAATTGGGTTACTTTTTGACCCAATTGTAATTAGTGTAAATTTGAGTAGTATTAATAGTTTGTCTTTCAATTTGGTAGTGACTTTTAATGAATATGGAGAGCTCATAAATCTTATTGGTTAATGTTTTCTTAGGGATTACTTAGTCATTAGTGTAATCCATAGATAGTTTGATTAGTGGTGGATTCCTCTAACTGCTCTCGTTAACTTCTTTCTTGATTAATCATTGGGGTTTCTCATTTGTGGGTGCATCATTTGAATTTCTAGTTTTTTGATTGTTTGGTTTCAATTCTCGTTCAGGGTTCAATTAGGACATGAGGGTATCAAGTCCCTTGTTGCCCACAAACACTATATTGTGAGTCGAGTTCTGCATATCCTTTTCATTTTGTTCATGCTCCCTTGTTTATCGAGATGATTATAGTTCCTTATAATCTAGGATCATATCATTTATTATCAGAGCCTAGTCTAGTAATTTGTTCTTTCAAATTACAATCCTAGGTTGTAAATCAAAAATCACAAAAAAATAATTAAAAATACAAAAAAACCTTTTTTTTTTTGGAAATTTCGATGCAGTTCAGTTTCGTGTTTTTTCTGTTGATTTTGATTACTAGGAATTGTTCTCCTAGTAATTTGAGTCATAGACCTAAATTTTGGATTTATTTCAGATTGGTTACGTTTTCTACCATTGAAGCTTTGATAACGTTGAATTTGAAGGTGTTTAAAGTGCTCAAAGTTATTTAAAAGTTGTTCCCATGCTATAAGGAAATCAAATCTCAAATTTCATTGAAATCAGAGTTGATTTGGGTAAGTTTTAGATTTTGGATTTTTATTTTTCATCAGCTTCATATTTTCATATTTTTGTTCTTGAAGTTGGGGCTTAATTTGTAGGAATCTGAGGCTCTAAAGTTTTGAGAAATCATTCACAACAACTAAGGAGTTCAGGGTTCGATGTTAGAGAGAATTTGTGGAGGATGGATAGAGGTTGAAATTTTGGATGTTCATAGTTCATTAATGGTAAAATTCAAAATTCGATCATTAATTGTAGATTGTGTTGTTGAATTCTAGTTTTGTATGTTGTGGTAAATTTAATCTCATAGCTTAGGGAGTTTGGGATTTAAATTTGAGAAGATTTTGATTGAGGTTATATTTTTTGGTTGTTCATACATAAACCCAAAAATTGATCCTTAATTTGGTGTTTTACTTTTTAATTTTGAGACTTCTTGGGGATTAAAACGTTTTTATAATAGTGCAAGGAGTTTGGGGAATATCGTAGTTGAATTGAAGGAGATTTAAAGTTCGGAAGACATATTCAATGATGTTCTTCAAGTTTTGAACGAGGTTGAAAACTAGGTCTACAATTCCTTGACGTTTTGAGCGTGAAAATTATTGGGGCTTGTTCCCTATATCGAAAGAAGATCATGGTTAAAATTAACTAAGAATCGGAGTCCATTTGAGGGTGGTTGGAATTTGAATTTTGAAAATATTGATGAATGTTCTTCATATCTTTATGTGAAGAAGATGAAGAACAAGTATGTTTGATCCGTCATCCTCAAGTTAAAGTTATATTTTAATGTTTAAATGTTGATAATTGGATTCTACAAGTCACAAAGACCCTATAATCAATTTTCATCCAATTCTGAGTTGATTTTGTTGAGTGTGAATTTTAAAGTTTCTTGCTTGAATTCATATATTGTTGATTAAGTTCTTCAAATTGATGTTTTTTGATCCAAGTGGAGTGTGAAATTAAGTTCAAAAGTTTTTTTGTTTGGGGGTAATTTTGTGGGAAAACATAAGGCACATGGGTACAAGAATAATTATAGAAAGGGGGGAATTTCGTGCAAGCTATAGGTGGACTGCCAAAGACGACGGTCAGTCAACACTCACCATCTTCCTACCACCATTGAGGATGGAGGTCTTCCCTAGGGACGGTGGTCTTCCCTCACCCACAGCAGTCAAGCGTGATCTAAATTGGTTCCACAAGTTGTCAAAACTTGGTGGTAACATCTTCCATTGAATCATTTCAAGTTTTTTATCTTTAGTTTCATATTTTAAGCATCAATTCCAACTTTAGGTCGTAGTTTCTTCTTCTACATTCATATCTTCTAAACTAGTAATTCATTAGTATTCATCCATACTAAGTGATAACTAGCTCAACTGTAATTTCTTCTTTCGTGTATTACTTCTTATGAGTGTTTTTCGTTTATCTCATAGTATCTTCTTGATTCAAGTATATTTCTTCTTTTTTCCATTGAATTGGTCTACAAAGATAACTCTTCCATAGAGGGTTAGAAACCTTTTAATTAATTGAGCTAAAGCTAGTTCATGAGCAGTTTTGGGAAGAAGTCGTAGAGGTAAGGTGAGTGGATCAATAAAGAGCAACATAAGAAACTTTTCTAGTAATTGTTTGCTCATTTTGTAGGTACTCACAAAGGAATTACAAGTAAAATTTTATACATATCTTAGGATTATGATAATGATTCCATGAATTAGTTTGAAAATGAATATGGAAGCTATGGATACAATGATGACGCTCATGGAACGGATATCGAATATTGTGAATACTACGATGGGTCTTACATACATAAGAGCCATGATGGTTCTTACACAAATGAAGATGGATTCTATGAGTATGATGGTTGACAATACAGGGCTTATGATAGTTGTAATGATAAAACTCTTGAATACGAAAGTGAAGACTATGAGGGCTACGATAGTCCTTATAAGCACCAATGTGAAGTTCGTGAGTTTTATGGTCAACTCTCAAAAAATATGTAAGTCCTTGAGACTTGGATAAACATGATGAGGTAATCTACTACTCTGAGAGTGAAAGTGAAGTTGAGGAGTTCGATAGCTCCTCTAGAGATGACTATGGAGTAGAAGATCATGGTTATGAGTATGGTAGTGAAGATGAAAGTCCTTACACTACACTTCACTATATGGTCTTGTGGACAACGTGATGAACACTGTGTTCCTTCGAGGGTCTTACGCAACCTTCGAGGAATATAGAGGTGACATGGGGTAGTGAGGGTAAGTATGCTTCCTCGTCTTGTGCTACTTCTCATTCAAATCAAGGAGAAATTGAGGTATGGGTGACACCTAGATGACAAGGGTGTGTGGGATCTAAGAGAGGGTCGAAAGGTATAAGGAGGTCATTCTCAATTCCTACGGAGATGGGTGGGTTGGAGCTAAGAAGAGGAGGTGATATGAGGAGAAATTACTCTTTTGACACTCACAACCAACCCCAAGCCTACCTAAACCTCACCTTCGAAATACATGACATTCGTCCCAAGTGAACTAAGTCCATTCCCCGTATTTACCAAAATCACACCTCCCACTACGAAGGTCTCGTTACTTTGTGGTAACCCAATCCTTGAGCCATGAAACTCCACAAAGCATAACACATGCGTCTTGGTATGTACCCTATCAACCACCAAGCCTAGACTTGTCCCAAACTTGTCGTGAGAACCAATATCATAATCCTATCTTTGATGATGTTGGTGATAAGCATGACATTGGAGGCAAGGAGTGTAAAGAGTCCGAAAGGTATGAGGGCCATGGTGTACTAAATGGAGTTGGAGGTGATCATGACCTACCTCAATTCTCTAGTCCAACCAACTTACAACACTATAAAAGTCATGGTGTTGGACACAAGGTAAAAGAATGTCCTTATACGCGGTCAAAGGTGACCTTTTGTGATGGACCCTGTGCTATCAATTACTACAAATAAAGTCAAGGGGCCATTCATGAGGCCCGTGAAAGTTTCTCCAAGGAGCAAATGGGCTCTAATGATGACAACCAAGGTGAAGGAACTTTGTATTGTGAGCTTCGAGGTAACAAAGCTAACTCTTGCACTTTGTGGGACTTGGAAAATTATTATGTGGCTAGTAGCCAACCAAGTGTGAGTTCTCCCATATGTTTACACGAACTTGATGAATTTTTGCCTTGTGCTGAGCATAATAGTGACCTTGATGTGGGTGTGCAAACACTAGTTGATCCTTTTGATGATCGGATTGAACCTTTTTTCAAGGTTGATTTGTGTCCACCTAGTGTTGGCACTTGCACCTTAGATGATGGAACATTATCTTGTGACAAAAGGGGTGATGAGAGTGTTTTGTTTGATAAGAATAGTATACGTAAGATTCACTTATTGTCCTATTTCTTGAAATCAGTTAAGGATACAGGCTTGAATGAAGATTATGCTAAACTATGCTATTAGTGATCTTGGCCTCTCACCTCTCAAAGGGGATGATCCTAGGGGCCATAATGGTGTTGATTGATTGAACTCTTAAGGAGCCCAATTAGTGATTGATTGTCCTCAAAATAAATGTTTCCCTTTGTATGACACCCCACCCCTATTTGATGAAGATCCTTATGAATTACTTGACTTATGTGATAATTTCACTTGTAATTCATTTGATGTTTGTTGGAAAGTGTGTAAAAATGGGGATACTTGTTTTGTAGACGGAGGTAATAGTGACATATGAAACTTCTTATTTGGGAGATCATAATCATGATGAGGAAACTTATATTGTTGGAAATTCTAATAATCATGAGAATGAACACTCCTTAGATGAAGTTGACTTATATGATACATTTCTTTACCACCTATCTGCGTATTATGATACTCCTACTTGTGCGGGGGTATATTTGTGTTGATTGAAACTTCATTGGGGTAGATGGGTGTCCTTGTGATTCTAGCATTGGGATGCTCTTCCCATATGACCCCGGTGATTTAAAATTGGAGCTTGGTCAACATGACAAGGGCTTGGTGCGATTGTTGGTATTTGTTCATGTGATGGAAAGTCTACAATAAAGAGTACCCTTCAAAGAAGGAAATCAATGGGCATTCTTTGGCTTTGGATTATGCCAAAACTCCAACGTCACTTGGAGCTTGGCTCTAGGTTCATGGGCTTAAATAAAACCCTTTTTTTTTTATGACTTTGCTTATTTAATTGACTTGGTTGTGAAGCTTTGTCAAGGGAGAAGTCTTGAAGATGAACATCAATGGAGCAAACCATCTTGGCAACCGGTCAGTTCTTTGTTTTACCTCTTCATTTGCCTAATGCTATGTAGTCATGGCTTATGCTTATTCTTTCATTTTCAAGGGCCATGGAGGTAAGTTCTATTCCTCTTGAATCTTCTTCTAATACTCATATGATGTTTTGTGACTATTCTTTCTTGATGCCTATAAGGATGTGCTATGAGTGGCTTTAGATAATTCTTGAGTTTGATTTGGGGTACCCTTTCCCTTTGAACCCCGAGATTCGTTTGGTAGTGACCCTACCTTTTATTGAGGCTAGTGCATGGACTAGGGCTTTGATTTGGGATATTCTTGTTGCTTGTGCACCTAGCCATAAAAGTGAATTGTTTCTTGACTTGAGGGGAGGTGTGTGCACCCTCAAAGAGGGGATTAATATGTATTTGCATGTTTTATTCCCTAAACGCATTGAGTCATTATATCTACCCTCTTGTCCATATCTCATGAGTAGCCAAGTGTCTCTCGTTTTACTTGCTTATTTGTTCCTTTTGAGATATATTGATACTTGGTTATGCCACAACAGTGAGTACTTTGACATGTTAAAATCGGACCATGCTCACTATGGTTATTATCATCCACCTTTTGATAATCTTACCCTTTTGTTTAGTTTTGAAGGGGTTGTATACTCATTTTCTCCTATGTTTGCAGATTTAGATTCGAGGACGAATCTTTTCAACAAGTGGAGGATGATAACACCCTAGAAAGCACCAATCATGTTAGACACACACTTCGAGGTCCAACCGAGAAGAGCCAAGAGATGATCGGCTTCATGGCACTAAATGGAGCCCCAAATGGTGTACATGAGCGCCAATCAAGAGGATTCTGAGTTTGGAAGATAACTTGGGTAACATTTGAAGACTTGAAGGGCCTTTTGGAAGATACCCAAACTTAAGGGGGTCAATTTGACATGTTGAGTCACTTGTGGACTCAATTGTAATTATCCTAAAGTTGAGTAGTCTAAATACTTGGTCTTTCAAATGAATAAGGACTTTTGATAATTTTTTAGGAGTACTAAAGACTATTGAGACCCTTAGAGCTTAAGGGTTAAGTTAGCTTAGGGTTAGTTAATCATTAGTGTAATTCCGTAGATAGAGTGATTAGTAGTGTAATCCTCTAATTGCTTTTGTTAACTTCTTTGCTTAATTGATTGATTGCGTTTCTGATTTGTGGGTGTATCATTTGAGTTTCCAGTTTATTGGTTG
Source organism: Withania somnifera (assembly GCA_039654485.1). Classification (NCBI taxonomy): domain Eukaryota; kingdom Viridiplantae; phylum Streptophyta; class Magnoliopsida; order Solanales; family Solanaceae; genus Withania; species Withania somnifera. The sequence goes on along the minus strand of JBDJHY010000116.1, from coordinate 14,097,588 downwards.
TTTGATTTCAAATCTCGTTCTCGGGTTCAATTGGGAGGTGAGGGTATCGAGCCCTTGTTGCCCATAAACTCGTAATTGTGAGTTGAATTCCGTATATCCTTTTCATTCATTTCTTCCTCCCTTTTCTATCAATACGGATCGAGATCCCTCGGATCGTGGGCCGTATCACATTCTTTCACATTCACAGCTTTGTTGGATAATTGCATTTGATTGATTCTTGCAGCTTGCGTTTTTCACTACAAGAAAGGCAATGGAGGAGCTCACTTGGGTGAGTAGGCTTTATTTCATTGTCACGTGCTCATGTTCATTGTATCGCCATGCTCTTGTTTTGTTGCTTTTGATTTACCGATATAAGTACACTGGTCTGCTTTGCTTTGGACCAACTTTTATGTGTTTTCTGATTAGTCTACTGACTTTTCTGTTAACATTGAGCCTATGTTGCACAGAGAATTCTCCTCCGCTTAATCCCTCTTTTGTGGCCACATATTCTCCTGCTACATGAATCCAATTTTCATTTCATCTGGAAAAACCTTCTTTTTTTAGCAGACTTCAGTTACATCTATATTGGGCTGGCCTGCAGACTTTAGGGTTGGGAGGAGGCCCTATTGTAGTATTGTGCAGCAAATGTCCGCAAAATCAGTAGCCATTTTTGCTGAAATAGCTTGTTCACAAGCCACCTTAAAAGTATAAAAGAGTGCTTAACAAGAATTGATGCAGAAATAACTGAATGAGTTTTTAGAAGGAAAAAAAGTATGGCCAAAGCCCTCTATCTCACCCCACTAAAACAAATAGGAAAATAAAATTAATGGAACTTTTGTGTGTATAGGGCCTTGCTAATCTACTACATCACTATAGTAGGTCAGCATTATTGTCACATTTTTAGTTTACTTAAATACCCCTACTAGTGTACTGTAACATTTTCATCGAGAAGATTTTTTGGTCATTTCAGAAAAAGTTAACTTTTTGTTGTATCATCTTGAAGATCACATTTTAGAATATATCTTCCGAAATTTTTCCTTCAGTTGCTTTCATTCAAGAAAGAGTGTTTGGTTCAAATGGATTTTCTTGGATATATATCAATTATCAGTGAAGGAAAAAAGAAATGGATGATGCAGTACCCTGGAAAAAAATTGGGGATAGCATCCAAGGGAGATCTGTTTCAAGCAAAATTTATTAAGCAGAGATGAGGTTGGTTTTAGTTATTTTGGTAGAGACTATTTAGCAACTGGTACAAGAAGGGCTGCCATTGACAGGCTCGACTCCATCATCAATGGCAAGTCCGCAGTACGGCATCTTCCGATCTCCATGCCATACAACTGGAGTTGGGTTATAATTGAGGGAGAAGAGAAGAAACGAGGGAAAAGAGAATTGAGTTTAGATTATTGGTTGAAAGGACAATAAAGACCCTCCTGTCAATGTTGTTATTGTTGGCAGGGTTGTTTTTCAGAATTAAAAAAAGGGAGATAATGCTATCAGCAGGTTAGCAAAACCCATGTATATATGTTATATGTGGACTGCATATATTTTTTTTAATTAAGTCTCTTATGCTTCTCAAAGAAAGATGGATAGATGCTTCTCAACTTTGTTAATTTCTTTCGCTCTTAATATTTTAGAACTTGTAATTATGTGATATATACTGAAGATGAGAAATTGATGTCTGTGTTTAGGTTCCTTTAATCGTAGAGAGTTAAGCACAATGGACATCTCCTCTTAACTCTGGAATTATGGTTAACCATGTTGATCATAAATGGAGCAAAATCAAATTTAGGCCCCTGATTTGAGAGTTAATTCGAAGTATCATCTTTCTAGATTCTTTATTGCAATAATCAACAATACTGAGCTATTTCCTGAATGTGCCAAGTAGCAGCATAATTAGATGAATTCATGTTTATATCCTTGAGAGAAACATAAGCAGTAATTTGAAAATGCTCAAAAGTATTGAAATAGGTCAGCAACTCAAAAGATGTTACTCCAGAGAGTGGGGATGTCAAACAACTCCATTATGACATGAATAGCAAGTAACCGTGGCTCACCATTTCAACATGTCTAGTTTTTTTGTGGCATGAGTGCTCGCCTGGTATCAAGGTACCTTTCAGAATATACGCTTTGCTATTTGGTGATTATCTGTTTGATGAACTTTGGATTTGGCTCTTGCAGGTTTATGGTATTGATTTGATGATCTTGAACATCCAGTAAAAGCATTTAACTGCCATTGCAGTAGCAAGTTCTGCCGAAATATGAAACGTCCGGGCAGTAAGTAAAATTGGGAATCATCACGTAGATTTTATGGTTGGAATTTGGAAGGTATGGTTTCTTCTTGTGAAAATTATTCTCTAGTTGAGCCCGTAAACTTGTCCAAATTCTCAAAAAGAATACATGAATTGTGTCTTATCTGCATTCCAAAGAAACAAGATCTTTTTTTTTTTGTCTGTGTGTTATGACTTCTTAATGGAAGTTGGCTGGCATCCGAACAGATATTACCAATGGGATTTGTATTATGGCCTGTCAGTAGATTCCTGAAAGAAATTGCAGGATCAGTAACTCTGTTTGTTTATTAGGTTTCAGCAGATTGCAGAATCAATAATTTCATTACCATAAAAGAGTCAGCTTCCTGATTGATGATCTAGTTTCTAATAATTTGTTCTAGTATACATGGTTGGTATTTGTTATTTCATTAGCAATTGTAACTCCACCAAAGGAATGATTATTTGAACTTAAAAGCCTGTCTAGCCCCAGGGAGAAAATACATGTGGTGTTTGCTCTAGAAAATTGCTAAAAGAAATTCCAATCTTTTTCCCGAGTAGCTTCTAACCTGAAGCTAGAGGTACTGCAAAAACTAACAACTTTTCTCTAACAACGTTTGGTTGAATTCAAATTCCAGAATTTTTTTACCAACAAATGCCACATGTGTGTAAAATGGGGGAGGGGGGTCAAATAAAGATGATTTAGTGAAACTGGGCAGAGCTAACTAAACCTTAACTGCTTGAGTAAACAAGATACGGGTTGGGTCAAAATGGATAACCAACGGGTCATAAGCAAACTCTCCGCCAATTCAAGACCATATCCCAGTTTTTTTTTTTTTTGGTAGTTCTTTAAATATCTAAATAAGCCAAAAAACTTTTCTTTATAGAGAGTGTTTTAGTATCTCTTCCAAAAAATTAACCATGTTTTTAGTTAAAAAGGTTCTTTTACTTTGGAAAGTAAACATACGTAAATTTGTTAAGAGGAAAATACACAACAGAGCAATAAGTTCTTTATTTCAGGTCAAAGGTTGAGCAAAAAATATGTAAATAAAATCTTTCTTTCCATTCATAGATAGAAATGAATGAACTTTTATTTTTCTTCAATAAATAAGGGAAAGCGAAATGCTTTGAAGATAGAATTAATATCATCCGGAAGGTCAAAGATAGATTTATTGCTACCTTGTATTTTTGGTGTAAATAGTCTTGTATAGATGAAAATGTAAACCTAGTTTGTAAGTAGCTAGTTCTCTTATAGTCTTTTGAGATTTCTAGCATATCATTAATGCTGCCGAATACAAACTTACCTTGTTCAAAAAAAAAAAAAGGGAAATATATACCAAAGAAAATACTTTTTTCTTTTTTTAAGAGTAATGTGTGGAAATATGGAGTGAGAATTGCATCCAATAACCGAACAAAACTAACTTGTGGAAATTACATCCAACAACCAAACAAAACCAATTGTTTTTTTTCAAACCAAACCAATGAATACGTTTATTTTCCTTTTGGAGAGAGAATGCAAGTGAAAGTGTTTAGTGTTGAGAGAGATGTATACCCACCAAAGCAAAGTAAAAAGGCTCTTGGTAAAGTTATTGAGCGAAAAATTTACCACAAAAGAAAACCTTCATTTCTTTGTAGAGAGAATATTGGTCAATTGGTATAGTGAACTATACCCCAAAACTAAATATGTGCCCTTTATGGGTAAAGATTGTGTAGAAATGTAACAAATGAGGATGTTGTATGTGGTAGAGTGTTGGCCAGTTAAAAATGCGCACATGCAGAAGCTAAAGGTGACAGAGATGAAGATATTGCGATAGAAGTGTGGGTTCCCCTGTGTATCCCCTCAATCACTTTTCATGAGTTAGTGCCTTAATATGCGTTCTCATATTCCATGAGCTGTTAACAGCATAATTATCCATGTACTTAAAAGTCATGGATGTTGTGCTTGGATTTGGTACCATTAGTCACTTGCTATTATGCTACCTGTAGGATCTAGATCAAGAAGGTAGGGCTGAGATGCTGATCTTCTTCGAGTATATTTTTGGCAATTTCCTGGTCTTTTGCAGTTCAAGAAGCTGATGTGATCGAACTCAGTCAAGGTGATGTTTTTGTATCTCTGGAGGGTTGTAGCGCCGATGTGCATTATATGTAACAATGCGCAATACTAAGGATATTTATAGGTGTTTAAATGATACTATTGAGGCGCTATTTTGTACAGAAGTTTCAAGGATGTGGCTCAGAGGTGGATTAGCTGCATGTTGGTTGTATATAATGATGTTTTGGTCCATAGGACCTTCATGCTGATACTTGGCCTTCTTTTGAGCTCTTGTATCTGCTTGCCCTTGTTGTTTCCTTTGAAGTCAAAATCGATCTCACTATATTTTCTCTGTTGGTTATGTAGACCTGTATACACTTTCAAGGATTAGAATTAGTACTACCTCTGTCCCAAATTGTATGACACTTCCCTTTTTAGTTGGTCCTAAAAAGAATGACATTTTTTCATATTAATATAACTTTAAAATGTCTATTTTACCCTTAATGATTTGTAGCCACATAAATATCCATGAGTTATTTTATACCACACATTTCAAAAGTCTTTCTTTAATTTTTAAACTCCTTGTCGAGTCAAAGTGTATCAAACAAATTTGGATGGAGGGAATATGTGTTATTATTTTATGCTGCTCGCCTTCTGCTACCTAGCTATTAATCCTAGTCGAAGGTTAGGTTTGGGACTTTGGTAAAATTAGCACACAGCTATTTCTCAGTTTGAAGTGAAAATTGGGTTCTTACTCCATTAAAGTTTTTTGAGACAGTCGATTTTGGTTATTGAGAATTCTCGTCCCTTACATGATAATGTTTCCCTCAATAGCTGCAATGTTCCAATCCAATAACAGCATAGAACCTCCGTTTCAATTTATTTGGTGTTCGATGATTAGACACAAAATTTAAAAAAGAAAAACAAGAGTTTTGAAATTTGTAATTTAAATTAACTTTTAGGTATTTGTGTGGCATGTAAAATATTCCTTCTATTGAGAATAAAAGAGAAATTTTAAAAATTATAGGAAAGTAGCATTCTTTTGAAATGGAGGGAGTGCCTTTATTTAGGTTTTGCCCTCAAAATTAGTGATATCTCAAATTATTTCTCAAAATTTAAGATTATACACTTATAAATATGGGATATGAATATTGTAATAAAATATTTATATTAATTATTATTTTTTAATGGTGTGCACAGTTAAAATTACAAGCAAAAGTGTGGGGAAGTGAGTCATACAATTCACCCGAATTTTTCGTATAAATACTTTTCTCATATGCTATTCTCGATTTTCTATTTGCAGTTTATTTAATTCATTAGAACGAAGTGTCAGGTTTCTAAATTTCACAATTATAGTTACGCCCAGAAAAAGGAGGAATTTGAGACCGAGGCTATGCAGATTTTGTCGGACAAACTGGTCTCAAAATGCTAGTTTAAATAAAATAATTCACCTAAACTTTTCTTGTGTTTAGACTCCAAGGTCAGCTCCACCCATCACCCACCTGGGGACAGTTCAAGCCTACAAGTTGCAAACTTAGCCAAATTTAAGGGGGTATTGTATTATCCCATCTTTTGGCAGTTAATTAGAGTTATGTATGCATTAGTTATGCAAGATTTAGTTATTTATGTATTCTACCTTCTATCTTGTATAAAATAATTTATAAATTTCCTCATAACTTATACATATATTAATTATGCAAGTTTTTAAACTAAACCAAACATAGTATTAATTTTGAATAATTTATTTTCGATCCATCTACTAAATGCTATATAAGTTATACATAATGGGTAACTTATTTCACATCCATCCATCCATCAAATGATCCATTAATTTTTCTTTTTGACATCTTTGTTTATAGTTGAGGCACTTATCAGTATTTGCACCTGAATGGTGAATGTAGTGGTCATCGGTCCAAGGCTTTTAAAAAGTCAAAAGTAAAAATCAGTAGCAGCATTCATCTGCTGAGAAACACGAAAGTTTAAAAGTTTTCAACAGTGTAGACTCATCATGAGACATGTTAATGCGATGGAACCATTGTAAAACTATCAAGAAGAGATGGAACAAACTATATGCATGGGTCAATGGCCATTCCAAAGGCTATAATGCCTGCTTAATTCTCACTTTTTGTAAAGATCATTTAATTGCCCAATTCTGACTTTCACATGTAAATTGAGATGACAATTCTGAGTACTAGCTAAAGTAAAGGAAAACACGGTGCACTAAAGCTCCGGCTCTGTGAAGGATCTGGAGAAGGACCCGACCATAAGGGTCTATTGTTCACAATCTTAGCCCACATTTCTGCAAGACACTATTTCCATGTTTAGAGATAACATAAGGCTGCCTTCCACAATTCTGGGTACCAATCTATCAGTGATAAATTCAGGAGTTGAGACCCTTGAGATGCCAAAATGTAATAGACAGAACACACAACAACAATGAACCCAGTATATTCCCCGCGAGTGATATATGCAAGAGACAAATATACCAAGAGAAGACCTAACTTCTAAACATTCTAAATCCAAATGCATGAACATGAAACCGCAACAGAAAGATACACGAGTCTTTCTATAGAAGGCTTAGTCACTCTGTAGCCTTGCAATGTATTGGTCATAGTATTTTGCAGCTCGTTCCATGTCTCCAAGCTCGGTATAGCAATCAGCTATTGCTCCATAAGCTTCTGTGCTGCCAGACTCCTCCCCATTTCTTGCCGAAATATCAAGAACCATAGAGTGGTATTCAATTGCTTCCCTGTACTTTCCCTGCCTTTGTAATGATGCCCCTGAGAAAGAGATGAAGCTTTGAGGGTCAGTGCATCGTGACACTCACATACAAGAAAGAGAAACAGCAGCGGTTTGTAGGTGGATAAAGTTTCACCTTGTACTCTATCCTATCTGACACAAGGACTAAGAATACTAGTCTCCTTTTTTCCTGATAATATAACAGGTAAATTTACCAAAATCTCAATATCCAACTTCTAGCGGGATTTAAAATTTTCTTCCACAGATTAAAAAGAAAAGGGAAAAGGGTCTAATTTACCCTTGAACTTTGTGAAATTGAGCTGATATGTCTCCCGTTTAAAAAATGACTCATATATACCCTTTTCATAATGAAAGAACTTCATGATTTCCCTTGGACGATAAAAGTTGTGCTTTATTATAAAAAAAGTGATTCTCGTAGAAGATTAAAACTACTAGTCTTCCAGTAATAACTATTTAACATATTTATAAAATCAGTTAATCAAATAATACAAACCAAATAAACTTACGAGTACTACATAGCAAGATTGGGCGAATAAAATACACAGTAATTGACGCAATTTAGAAGCTATATATTAAGCTCAAGGAAAAGAACAGAGTGCATACACACTAAACTTCGTATATTATCTATTTCATAAAGCAGACAATTTAGATAGTTCAAATCTTACAAAATTTGACCAGGGGAAACGTGAAGTTTCCTTTCGTCGTCATCATGTACTATATTGGAAGGGAAGCAACTTCCCATGCAGTAAATAGTACAAGCATATTTATATAGCAGCATGTTATATGCACATGCAATATGGTATAACTGTGCTTTGCAGTACAAGCAGACAAAATATTGGGTTGGGTGGGTTTTTCTTCAAGTCGGGTTGAGTTGGGTATGATGAAAACTCAATGGATGTGGCTATTTCAAACGGCATGTGGCATTTGAACATTAAATGTTAAAAAAATTATTTTTTAATTTATTAAATATCTGTCCGCTATGAAAAGGGTATATGTGAGCCATTTCTATAAGGGTAGGAGTATATATGAGCCACTTTTTAAACGGGGGGCGCATCAGCTCCTTTTCACAAAGTTCAGGGGTAAATTAGGCCTTTTCCCAAAAGAAAATGAGCCGAAAAAGCAACATGATTCTATGACACCAAGAAACTAGGGACAAACGATAACAAGAAGGACGGTCAAGACAAGATCTCATTCCCCGGGAACATACTCTTTACATAGTTTAGACATAGACAAGCAACGATAAAATCGTTCTCCGGAAAATTCTAGCTGGATCAAAGAAGACAAAAGATGCATGCATGTTTGATTCCAGTCAATATTGCAGCGTTACATATGGAGGAAATTTCTATACGAAAAACTTCACAAGTCCTTGACTTCTTAATCATGTTCAATCAAGATAATATTATGCTAAACTAAACAAGGAGATCGAACATACCTAAGCCCCTTGCTGCCTTCTTTTCTTCTATAGGGTCTTTTACATCCTGTGCAAGCTCAAGAGCTGTTTTAAACTCCAAAAAAGCCTTATCTAGAGCTTGATTTCTCAGAAAATTCTTCCCATTTTTCAAGTGAAAAATTAATTCCTCCTTTTTTGGATCAATAATCACTTCACTTTCTGAAATCTTACCACCAACAGGAGCATAACTTAAGGTAGGTGCGTAGGACTCTATTTTAGCTTGCCTTCTGAGCGCCGTATTAATCTGGCGGAGCTGCTCATTCAACCGCTGCAACTCCGTTTTTCTCTGCCGTGCAACTAGTCCTGAAGTACAATTAATATGTGCACACACATATAGTCAAAAAGTGCCCCCCCCCAAAAAAAAAGGAAAGCTGGGAGGAATAACACGGGGAACATATTATTAAAATGTGTATCAACATTATTAGACTGAGCCCTATTTAGAGTTATATTCTAAACAATAAATCACAATCTTTTTTTATGTGGGACATACATTAATATCCTAACACTCCCCTCAAGCTGGTGAGGAACTTGACCAATTGTAGTGAAGACATTTTTAAAACGAGATCTCATTCACCACACCAACTCCCCCGTTTTTGCACAAACACATCATGTTGTTATACTCGAATTGACTCAAACTTGATTTTTTTTCCCAACAAACACCCATTTCAAAATCCCATCCTTTCCACCAAACAAAAAAAGTAAGGAGGAGGAGGAAGAGGAGATCTTTAGACTCTAATCATAGGCATACTGTTTCCACTATGTTATCTGCCTACTCTAAGAATCTTTAGTTTTTTAATTTTTGGATAGTTCTTGTATTGTACCACAAGAGAACTTAAGAAATATAGAGTGAAATGAGCACAAATGGACCAGAATGGATATTGATCATCAATATGTTGACCTCAACAAGTTCATGGATCGGCTCATTCCTATAGCTTATGGAATCTATAATGGCCAAATCCACAAATATAAATAGAGAATTCTGATGGAAGTTGTAAACCTCATGCATTAAATAATATTTTCGTTAAGTCTTATGGCATAGGACTGCCGAATGAAATGGCCACATTAACTCCTGGAATATCTACTGTGATGTACTTTAATGCATCAAAGTTTTTAACTCCTTTTCATTTAGTCCAAATTCTGTCTAATATCTGCATGTATTAGACTTAGCTCTGTGAAGAAGTATGGCGATGCAAGTCAAACATAACTACTGGTCTTATGATCTCATCCAAATGCTTGCTTATACAATCCTTTGAATGCCTCAACAAAAAAGAGTAGTTTCTGCATCATGTGGGATGTAATTTTGATGTGAAGTTTATGTCCATGCTATATGGTTATAACTTGGGTCTATGATTTAGAGTTTTATCTAACCACAGTGACTTTCTGTCATTTCAAAGGTGAAAGCCCCCAACTATGCAATAAAACAATGGCAGTGCCAAAAGTACCCTACCTCCAACGGTGGCCCCAATGAGTGCAACAAGCAGCAATAATGGCATATTGAAGAGAGAAGTATCAGCTTCACATGTTTGAGCCAAGGCATCTAAAGGTGTCGTCGTCATCAATGCATTAGTTACGATTAATGCTGCTGCAGGGTATCTGAACTACAAAATTTGTTCCATGTGTATCACAATTGAAATTGAACAAGAAATGGAAGCCAAGAAATTAATTCAGCTAGACACTTTTTGCTATAATTACTGACTGGACACCTTGGATTTTCCACTAGATTAACGAATTTTATCTAATAAAACACCATAAGAACAGAACAGAGCATGTGAAGGAGTGTGTACACAGCTATCGAATGGTTTACAACAAGAGAAATGGTAGTACAATGACATCACTCTCAGTCTATAACACGTCTTCCCAAAGTTTCATGATTTTGCAGTGGAATTAGGTAGTGACTAGTAACGAGCAAGTTGGACAAGATTTTAGTAGAAAGTATCTTATAAAAACCTTTGACATTTTAGCTTGATTATCAGTGATCCCGATACTACAGTAATATGAATCTTAACCAGCTAAATTTGAAATCATTTGCATACATATATCACCTAACAATAGTTGTGATATTTCTCTGTAGAAAATTAATCACTTCGACAACAACTACAATCAATCTGTTGTAAATTCTCTCAGTGATATCGAAGTATTCTTTCCAAGGAAATTAGCACTATTACACTTCTACATATGCTTCGAACAGAGTGAAATCCTCCCATCTTTTTTCTTATAAATATCAAGTTATAGATCAAGATCTTTCTTCTCTTCTTTTTTACATTTCATATATGGGATTAGCTCAAAACTGAGTAGGTTCTATAAAGTACGTTAGAAATGGAGCTTATTCTCACTTTCTCAATCGAAATTTGTTGGGATTCTACAAAAGGATTCTGCTTCTTAGAGGCTACTCTAAACTCTAGCTCACGCCAATATACAAGGTAACATATTGCCTTGTAGAGGCATATTGAACATTTCATAAAATCTTGGGTATTCACAAAGAAATCAGGACATCAAATATTGTCTTTCTCAAAGCAACAGCATGCACGGCGTTCCTTGCGATTAAGTACATGAAAGGAGGTTCAAATTATCTTACATTCAAGAAATACACTAATAACGGCCTCCAATTGTAGTTAATTTTCGATGCTTGAGAAAATAGGTTGCAAATAGAGAGTTTCATCAAGATTGTAACAGCAGGAAAGAGTAACTTGTCACTTAAAAGGGGCAAGACCATGGCATTTGCTCAACAATCGAAATAGAAGGAATTTTGCAATAGACCATGAACTAAAACATTAAAAAATAAAACCCTAAAGGTAAAATTGAGTCACCTTGGAGTAAATAGGGACAGCTCTCTTGGTATGTTTATGAAAGAGCTTATGTGGGATAGCTTCTCCCCATTTGGTACTGAGCTGCCCAGATTCCAAGAAAATGCGAATAGAGGAAGGACTCTGTGAAACAAGCCATTGCTGCAACATCATTCTCAATTAGCTTCAGCTTCGATTATTTTTCTTTTCTAGTCTGAGGATAAGATTTGCCCATAAAACTAGCTTCAGCTTCGATTATTTTTCTTTTCTAGTCTGAGGATAAGATTTGCACTTCTCTTTTGCTCTTGCCCGTAAAACTAACAAAGTATATTAGTTTTAGTAACAAATGACTTTTTTTTTTTTTTTAAAGGTTCATCTTAAGCTCAGATCAACCCCTTATTTTTTGGTATCCTTTAAGTGTCTCGATGGATCCGTAGTCCCCCTTAACACTCAGTACCCAAGCATAGCCCAGGTAACCCCACAACACCGAAGATGACCCTATAATCAACAATAATTCTTGCAGCTGTCAGGTATCGATCCCACGTCAGGTGTAAGGCACACTGCAAGAGGTGGACCCGGTGACCGTTGAGCTAAGCCTCATGAACAGCAAATGACTTATTTGTCATTATCAACGACGGGTTTTGCACTCTAATGTCATTCTTGTTTTATTTGTTTCTGAGAATAGATATAAAACCCCCTAAATTTGAGAGAGAAATTTACTTTATAATTTTAACTTTACGGACAATTAAATATTTTCTAAATAATTTTTAGGTGAATTACATGCCACGGTAGTGTCTAAATAATTTTTTTTTGTGTAAAAGTGCATATATTAAAAAGGAAAAACTGATCTACTAATTATTTATATTATATAATTAAAATAGAAAATAAAATACTATTTACCCACTTATTTTATCTTCTTTCGAACCCCTCATCCCCTTTCTTATGCCTGGCACCCGGTCCGAGCCGGGCCCGTCCGGACCAAGGGGTCCGTGGACCGGCCTGTCTCCGGGCCGGGCCGGTTTGACACTGTTCTGGGTCGGGCCAATCCGGGTCGAGCTAATCCGGTCCAAAATATTTGATCGGGACCGGTCCAACCCACGTGTACAATATCCGAGTCAACCCATCGTAAATAATAATTTTATTTTATAAAAAATAAAATTGAACACGTTTATTAATTCAAAAATATATATTTATATAGATTTAAAATTAGTACGAATATACAAGAGTTATTAATAATAATTACATATAAAAAAATA